>JAAAKG020188901.1:0-24909 GCA_010014905.2 Druon quercuslanigerum | reverse complement strand
GGACTCACTGCAATTATTTGTGCTACGCTCACCAAATTTCGGTGAACCAGGCCAAGATTTCCATTTTTTCCATGCACAGAATTTCGGTGAGCCATTGTGTTATCTCGAACATGTTTGAATATAAAACTTAATTTTGTTGCAAAGTTATTTTACGGTTCAATCTAACTCGAGCCCATCCGATTTAAACAGGCAATCCGATTTACCGCTGTAGGAGACCCAAAATATGCACCTGACCTGACCCAAACATTTCTTGGGACTTTTCGACTTGAATTTTTTTTCTCTATCCACCATTACAAGGAACGACAATTCTAGTGGGACACCATGTATAAAAAATTCTTATAATATGTAGACCAGATTTTATATTAGCTAATGGTTTTTCACAAATCAAATAGTTGCTTGTAAATAAGATAAGAAACGACAAATGACGAGTCTATGAGTCTATGATACAAGCTTGATAATGCAACGGCTATAATAAATGTTTTTTCACTTTTTATCAATTTAACAATTATCATTTAACATTAAATATTATCGATTCGGAGTCTACGCGTGCAGCTCGCAAGATTGAGCGCACCTAGAGCGAGGGACTGAGGATTTATGCGCTTCGCGCTCAATATATATACCTCGCGTTACGCGTTCGACATTATTTAAGTTGAGTTATAATTTTAAAAAATCGATATGCTAAATCATATTTGTTTACTCAGATAAAAAATTGTGAAACAAAGCAAGATAGAACGAAACAAAATACACACAAATCGAATTCATTCGAGCACAAATTTGCAGTATGTGAGAAATTATGAGAAAATTTAAATTTAATATAATTACTAAAAAAATTCAAAGTTGCATCAGTCATGAAAATATGTTTTGTAAATATTTAAATTTTATTAATGACTTTTTAGGAGTCAACTGTAGATATAAAAAAATTGACGATTTTACCGTCATTTGCGTTGTTTGACTGTAAACTTGAATTTTCGATTTTCTTATAGAATTTTTCACATTTGAAACAAAAACTATTATCCCTAGTGATAGATAGTATGTAGAAAGTTTGTACAACTTTTAAAAACCTATAATTTTAATCTCTCTTCTTTTTACCGTATCCTGTGTAGTTTCGCGGGAAATTAGAATTATTGCGTTTTTCAATTTGATTTTCCAATGGTAAAACCATAAATATTGGCAGTAGAAGGCAAGTTAACGAACCTCACATGTGTTTTCGAACCAAAAAGTAGTGTGCCAAGGGGAATTTATATTGAAAAATTCCTTCGAAAGTTACCGTGTCGTCAGACTCAAAACGTCGAGAATTAAAGAAAACTTGACATGGTCAATGTCACACTAATCCATGATATTCCATCTATATGAAACAGTACTTAAATTTCTAAAACTTATTGAAAAATTGCAGTTTTCTTAATTATTCTAGCCAAAACTGACATTTCAAGAAATAAGACTTTTTTCAACAATAAAAAGGAATTTTTTTAAAAAATTTTAAACAAATTAAAATTGTTTAACCAGTTACAGATATGCAGAAATACACCAGATACACCAGAATTATGTTGGGTTTTTTGGCAAATTTCACGGAAAACTACATTTTCTGCCATATTCCAGTCCAAATTTACATTTAAAAAATAGAAGGTTGCTTAAACAATAAGTTTATTGTTTAACCCACCTTTTATTTTTAATCTCAGTGAAATGATCCACTTTATTTATTGTTTACAACTCGTTGTGCGGATGCCTATAATTAGCGATAAAATTTCATCAGACAACTGAAAATGATCTCTTAAAAAAGTTACATAAAATTTGTTGGGGCATGTTTGAAGACGGTGAGAAAAGAGGTAAAGGGTGGGGTTGCCAAAATTAAAAATAATTTTATATGTCACATTCTTAAATGTAATGTTTAGGTCTCCCAGTAATTTTCAGTCGTTGTATTTAAAATTATGCCTTCCAGTTTCATATATAGGGGTAGGGTAAATAGGGCTATAACCGACACCTTAAGGAGAAATTTAAGAAAAGGGAGACTATTAATTGATATGCTCAATTTTTATTAAAGAAGATAAATTCATCTGAAAGGGCAGATGTGTTTGGTTTACAGAGAGGATCAAATAATATAATTGCTTGTTTTTAAACCATTGTTATATTTATTTTAAAATACTTGATTTAATTTCAATAAACGACACTATTCATCAGTTCACAGATTTTCCAAATTCATGCTGGAGTGTCAGTGATTCATTTTTGAGGTTCGGAAATCGAAAATCAATTACCTAGATATTGCAAATTACAGATTCTGAGAAGGCGGTGTCCTAGAAATAAATAAAGCTAACATCAATCATAGCAACATGGATATCCCTTAAAATTTCCTTCTGTTTGGTGTCGTTCACAGAGAGATACGTTTGTCGTTCACTGGTTCTAAAGGTGAGATTTAATTATATTGCAAAACATAATCATCTAACCTCTGAAAGTACTGCAAAATAGGTAATACCTTTTCTTCTAACTTTCTGAGGACTTTCAAATTAATTACATATCTCGACTGTACTCTAGCGAAAGTTTCGATACGCTCCTGAAGCATCATAGTACCCGTCCAGGCATCAAGATATGTCTAAACTTTTGCTAAGACAGCCTTCTAACAAATAACTAACCCTCTGATCGCGTTATAATTTCTTCAGATTTGATTAAAGTGTCCCCAAGGGTTTGTCGACTAACCCTAGGTAATGCCGGGGACTGGGGTGCAATATGTAGAGATGTTTTATCGTCCCTGCTACATTGCCGGCATCTGAACCAATGGCTTTATGCCTATCTTGGGTAAACCTAGGATTTTATTGGCTTTCAAAATCCTGTGCGTATAGCGCAGGATGGCTTTCGCTCGATAGCAATCTTGCATTTGTTATTAGTATTACTGCTGCTTTGCTCGGATCCAACTTATTATGCCCATCCCGATAAAGAAAGCCGCTTATTCTAGTACTGGTTCTGTTCCTATGTGGTCACTTGCTGGACCACATTTTGTCAACTGCTCCACATTTTCGTTGCCCTTGAGACCTGTAAGACCTGGGGCATATATAAGCTCCACGTTGTTCTTTTCAGCAAGCTGGTTGAATGGCTTTGTGTATCACCAAACCACCTCAATGCTATATCCAGCTTCCTAACATCATTTATTGTGGCATGACTGGCCAAACAAATTTTATTCTGCCGGCCCACAGCGTGTTCTTTTAATAATGTATCATTAGAGCGAAGAATAGACAGGGCTTTCGCCTAAATGATGTTGGCATGAAACCCAAGCGAGATCTCGATCCTCCTCTTACATGCACTATCAGAAATGCCGTAGGATGCATCCAAGAAAAATTCCACGAAAATTCTTAATGTGTGACACCGGATTCAAAAAATGCGAAAAAATTTATATCCAAAAAAATAGTTTTTAATTTGTTAGAGTTAGCTACAGAAGGTCAAGATTAAAAGTTGAAAAATCATTCAAGAGTTGTTTTCATTAAACTTTTAAGGATTTACGGGAGAACATACGTTGGTCCCAATGATCCCCTCTTCTTGCTTATACTGCGCGCGCAATTATCGTTCCGTTCAATTTTCCTATTCGCATTTACATAAATTCTTAAAAATTCTGAATAATGTTCTGGTTAATGTAAATTATCTTAAGATTTTTCTGAGGGGCTATAACCACTTGTTTCATTATATATATTATGTATTATAATATTATACTTACCAATAGAATTCAGGATAACCGACAAGGTAAAGATAAGTGTATAGGCGATCTCCATTATTCCCAATTAGCGAAAAAACTTAATAATTCTTTAAAGGAGAAATTGGTTAAGACTGTATCAAATTAATAATCTAATATGTTTTCTAAGTATGCAAATATTTCTGGCATTAAATCGTTATCTCTAACATTATAGGTTTTGGGCTTTTCCATCTAGAACATTTATCTTTGCATTTCATAAATCCGTCAAAAGAAATCTATTTAGTTACCTCAACAGCGGCTAATTTGGAAGAAGTATAGCGATTCTTACATTCACATATTTATGAGCAGGTATTAGTTCTACGTAAAATTTGAGTTAGTTGGTTTTTAATTAAGCTCCACGCTTTGGCACACAGTTATTGACAAGGAGCTAAAGAATAGAAAAAGTCCATTATTCAGCAATTTTTTACCTACAGTTCAGGTTTGGTCCATCAAAGATGCCGTTTAAAAAATCAAGATTTACATTTTCCAGGAGAAATATACGAGATGCAAAACATGTTTGAAGAGAAATTGTTAATCTTGAAGAGATGTACTAATTTTCCTGTACTAGATTTTTAGAAAGGCGTATATTTTATTTTTTAAACAAAAAAACTATAATTAAATTAAGTTTTTTGTATACATATCTCAGATAAGAATATGTGCCTGAATCACGGTTATTATATTTACTGATAGAAGTAGATAGCTTTTTTCTTTAATAAAATATTTTTTAATTATAATGACAGCTATGTTTACTGATAAATGTAATAAGTATTGCATCATTCAATTATATGTATATGTGAATAATATATACATATATATGACACAATGAACGAAGTTGAGAATCTTAAATGTGGAAAGGCACATGTGACTTTATAACATGCAGTTATGCAGTTTGAATTGTTCCCCTATTGTGAAATTGACACTCTGTTGAAGCAAAATGTGGTACCTTCAGTTTTATATTAGGTCAGATTAGATTAGCCTAACTAATAAATAAGCATTTATTTTTCCTTTTAATTACTGCTGGAAAAAATTAAACACAAATTTTGTGCAAAAAAATATTTGAAACAAGAATTTGTTTACACAAAATTAACTGCAAAAATTTGATTACAACGGCATTTGTTTTGAGTTCGTCGGGATTGGTTTTCTTAAAGGAACCAAGATCAGAGCTTCTAGAGCATACAACTTCTCATGCGCTCGGAATTCACGTTAGAGGTCCAGGCTTCGATCTCTAAGCCATTAACTATCGAAATTTTTCTATTTACTTTTACCGATCTTTTGAATTATAAATTGAGGCGAATAATAAAATTTTTTAATAGATCTTATTAAATAATTACGTAAAAATTTTTTCAATAACATTAGAATTTTCTCTTAGCTACATTAGGTTTTCTTTCATATAAAATGAAATTATTATACGGAAACCATTAAAAGTCTATATTTATCTTACTGAAGAAATATTATTGTGATTAAACAAACAAAATTTTCTAAATATTGATTGCGAGACATACTGGCACGGATATTGGTGAAAAAATTAAGCCCTAGAAACGATTATACATTTACGTTTTATTATTTGATGCAATTATGAGTTATTTCTTGCGTTGAACACAATTTGGGATCCCAAAAATATCTATTACATAATTATTATAGATTGAACGACTGGCGCCTACTGGAGAATCAAGTATTTCATCCGCTGTCAATTTTTCGATCAAGCCGCTTTGCATGTTTATTTTTGCCCGTCTTTTACGGCGATTTTGAGAAGTAGATGCATACATTCCAGCAAAACAATTACTAGTCTCTAATATTGCAAAGACGTCACCTTCGGATGTTGATAATACTATTTGTTCTTGAGTTGGCATGAGCGCAAAGGTATTCTGCCCTGAGGATTTTAAAACTTGAATTTTTTTACCCGCAGGAAAAGTGTATCTCCGAAGTTCGAAATACCGATGTAGATTCCTACGCGGACTTATCCGAAATAATTGAAGTTGCTTAAGTTCATATCCAACTCCGCGATGAGAAACAATCCAGGTGGGTGGAGCCATGAATCTGTCTGCAGGAGACCTAGACCTGTATATAGGAGACCTGGACCTGGCAACGGGAGACCTTGACCTGGCGCGAAGAGTAGGCCCGGTTTTAGGAAGAGCAAGCTCGGCTTGAGGAAGAGGAAGATCGGCTTGAGGAAGAGATCTGTCAAGAGAATGTTGTCTGACAGAAGCAGCAGAAGACGATCCGCTACGAGGAACACCAGGAATTGGGGCACCATTTGGTAAGCAATCGAACTGTGCATTAAGTTCTGCAAGAAAAAACTGAGGATTAATTTTGTTTACGTATAGGCATAAAAAGTTACAATGCAGAGCTCTCTGTCACCATTCAGAGTGTCGCTCTCGTTTTCGAAACGTATGGCATTGTGGCTTTGCGGCCATAGATTTGGGTACACAATTTTGTTAACTCCAACAAATATAATCGAAAATCATTAATTAATTAATTATTAAAGAAATTATCAGGGCATATATAAAATAATAATTACTATAAAGTAAATTATTTT
The DNA here is from genome assembly GCA_010014905.2 of Druon quercuslanigerum. Lineage (NCBI taxonomy): Eukaryota > Metazoa > Arthropoda > Insecta > Hymenoptera > Cynipidae > Druon > Druon quercuslanigerum. The sequence goes on along the minus strand of JAAAKG020188901.1, from coordinate 18,661 downwards.
CTGTTAAAGCAAGGCCATGTTGCAATATATTTTGCACGCTAGCGCGACGTCCGGAAACGTGCTCATTTTTTCAGAAGAAAATTCACAGGGCATTGCTTCCTTATGCTTGATGGGACCCCAATTCATTTGATTGCACCACACAGTAAAAAATTTTTTCCCACATATTACTACTAACAATACACTAGGAATCTTATTTTACTTGTCAAATACATTCAATGGAGTGCGAAATCAAAATTTAGTTAATTTTTTAACAGCTAAAGCCCTGGATAACTTAAAGTCCCATATTCGAAGACATCAAATGATAATTTTGTGGTTAATTGCACAAGCAATCAAGAATATTTTCACTCTAACAGAACAGTCTTAATTAATATTTTTTAATCTTCTTTGGCTCAAACCAAAGGATTTTGAATTCTTTCCGCCCTTCTATCAAAAAATTTAATTGCGATCAATTGCAAAAACTTATTGTTTTATTAGGATAAAACAAAGGGGGGCTAGTAATACGCCTTACGTAACTCGAGTCCTGATTAATATTTTATAATCCTCTGTGGATGATCCTAAAAATCTTTAATGCACTCTATTGCCCCACTAAATAAATTTTTGCAGTTAATTTAACGTAGTAATGGCAGAAGCGTTCAAGCAGGTGGGGGATGATGATGCGCTTGACGTATCTTAAGTCCTCATTAATACATTTTGATCCTTTTCGGCTAATTCCGAAGGATTTTAAATGCACTTCATCAAGCCAACAAAAAGTTCAATTCCACTCAGTTTCAAATACTGATAAGAAAATGTTATGCTTGTTTAACTAAATAAAGTATTTAATTTTTCTTTCACTAATTTTTAAGCGTATTTTACAATATTTTATCATCTGCAAGATAATTTCACTACTTTTTTGATAATAAATTTTGAGTTTTTAGACCGACTGTTTCTGGATTATTAAAAAAAAAATTTTCTCCAACACATATATTTTTATGTCATCTAAACCTAAATTATCAAAATGACAGTCAGTTATTGAATTTTTCGGCTGCTGATACAATGTTTTGAAAATAAGACACTACTCGAAAGTGCGAACGGACAGTATAGCTACTCAAAAACTCAAAAACTATCCTAAATGTAGGAAATTAAAAACATCTGTTCCGAAAATATATAAAAAATTCGTATAACATGTAAAATAGATTTTATATTAGCTAATGTTTTTTTTCATTAATTGAATTGTTACTAAGAAGTAAGATAAGAAGCGACAAATAATGGCAATTCTTATCAGAAAACAAATAGAGTCTGTCATAGAAGCTTGACAACGCATAAGCTATAATAAATATGTATCCACTTTTTTATAAATTTTTGTGAAACGTTTGTTTAAAAATTCAATATTATAGACTCTTTGTCTACTGAGATACTAAAAAAAAATTAAATTTTCCCACAAAAAGTGTATTCTTGAAAAACAATCGGTTTATAAAAATGTCATGCAAAGCAACACAAGGCGAGGCAAAGCCAGAAAATACCGTCATGCGTGCGAGACGAGAAAGTAGCGACATGCGTGCGAGGCGATGCGAAGCGAAGAAGGCAAGGTCGGCTTAGAGATAAGGTGTGGATGGATGTTAGTTTTTAAAGGAAAAATGGAAGTGTAAGCAAGTCAATTTTTTAAGGCCGGCAGGCTGATAAATAAACGTTTAAATATGTTATACTATTATATTCACCAATAAAATTAAGGATAACCGTAAAGACAAACACCAGCGTATAACCGATCTTCATGTTTTCCAATTGAAGCAAAAATTTATAATGCGTTAATAGAGAATTTGAATAACACTATATTAAATACATGGTCTGATGTGTTCTTAGAGCATAAAAATAAATCTGTCATTCAATTGTTATCTCCAGCATTATAGCTTTCAGGCTTGTCCTTGTGAAAGATTTATATTTAAATTTCATAAAACAGCCCAGCAAAAGAGTTTATGTACCTCGACAGATGCTGATTTGGGAAAAGTAAATCAATTTCTACATTCTCATCTTCATGTATCTTTTTATCTAATATTTAACTTCTTTGGTTTTTAATAAACCTCTAGGCTCTGGCAAACTTTTTTGAGGCGGTGAATAAGTTCATTATTCAGCCATTTCTGACCTACGGATCAGCTTTCATTTATGAGAAATTCTTTTTAAAAAGTTAAGCTTTTCTTTTGTCGAGAAAAGTATACGAGATATAAAACATGTTAAAAGCAAATTTGTTAATCTTAAAGAGATGAATAAATTTGCTTGGAAACATTTTTTCGATAAGACGCAGAGTTTATGTTTTAATCGTAAAAAATATTATTAAAAATAATTTTTTGGGTTGAATTAACGAATAATCTTGGACTTATTTTCAATCCTTGGACTTACAAAAAAAATTCAAAAATCACTGCCCATCTCCAAAAAACCAACCCCTTTCCAAAAATAAAATCTGCAGGAAACAAAGTGCATCAGAATTTTGGGCTTATTTTGTGCACTAAGATTCGCCTTAAAACATTTTGAGTTATGCCAGAACCTCTACTCGAAAATTGAACTTACAAAAAACTTAGTGGAGCTAAAAGATCGGCAATACTGCATAAAAACCCCCCAAAAAACCTAAAAGGCTGATACAAAAGGAATTTGGGGATTTCGATCATGGAAGTGCTAACTAGGTAACCTTCAGAAGCAACAAAAGTTCCTAAAAATCGACTTTCTTATTTGAAAAATACGAAATCATTCGACATAAATTAGAGCTGAATTCAAGCTTGAAAAGATTTTTTGTAAAATCTTATTATACTCGGAAAAGCGCCAGAGAATTTTTTTCCTCTAGATTTAAAAAATATTTTAACCGTGATTAAAGAACGAACTTTTAGTTCAAGAAAAAAACGATGATTATCTTTCTAGCTGTAATTTCATGATGCCAGGTGAAAATATTCAGATAGAAAACACACTGTCAAAATCAATGAATTCCGCATGACATTTAAATCGTAATTTGAAACAAGAAAGAAAGAAAAATCTTAACGTGAAGTAAGACATGGATATGTACTTTTAGGCACATTTAAGGAAATGATTTTAAAATAAACCCGTTATTTATTATCGTTTTTTTCAAAATTACGCTTTCTGGTTTCAAATATGTAGGTATGGGAGTTTTCGCCATACGTTACTACAACAAAAACAATATTCTCGGATCGCCTTTGTATTATTTGAATATTGCTGAACATCTGGCCCAATTGCGTTCTCTTAGTTTAGTAAACTTTTCTATTTTTCACAATTCCATTTCCTTTAAATTTTTAATTCAATTAATATTTTAACAGTAATTAGAATTTCTTTTCAGTAATTTTCTATTAATTTTTGATAGCTTACTTTCCTCTAATGAAATTAGATTTTAAGAGAAAATTAAAAAACTTGAATTTTATTTAAAGAAATAATTTAATTGGCTTGAAATAATGCCATTATATAAATAATTATTTATATTTTAAATATTTCTTTATTTAAATAAACTTCATTTTTCATTCAATTGCACAAATAGTATTTAAAAATCATGTTTGTAATTCAGAGATGGAAAAACGAGATTGCTTTTTCCAAGTTCCCGTTTTTTCCTCCATTGATTTTTTATCATGCATAATTAATAATTATAATTAATTTACCTTTTAAAAATTGAAGAATTTGAAACTAAAATATTAGGATTTATATACAATTTTAAAGTTTAAATATTTTTTATTAAAATATGCACGAACTAGATATTTCTGAAATTAGCTTTCATAAAGTAAGTCTGTTTGGTTGAAGACAAATTGAACAAGTTCTAGAATTTAAAAAATTTTCAAAGGCCATTTTTTAACAGTTTCGTAAAAAAAATGTTTGAAAATTGGTTTCAGTCAATTTAGTTTTTCAAATTAATCATTGCCATATACATTTTACACATTGTTTTTTACTCCGTGATTATTGCGCAATTAGGGTTGATAAATACGTTCATACGTAGACATATAATTAAGAATAAAACATGTAGTTTAAATGTTGAATGTCATTTTATCTACTGCCATGAGAATAGTTTTCATACAGAAACTGTGAACCATCTTTTAGCAGAATGTCAATTTTTTGAACAGCAATATTTGCATATGTATGCGAAAGTAGAGATCTGTGTGAAATAAGGCCTTTCTCATCAATTGTATCGTCATTATCATTTTCTCCATTTTTTGACTTGTAAGCTTTTGCTTTTTACTTCCTTAATTTAATTTTTTTGTTTTTATTTATTAGAATAAAAGTAAGTTTTAAAATTAAACTGTAACCTATTAATATAAATCAGATGATTTTCAAACAAATAAAGTACCACTACTGAAGCCGTCTGCGTCAGACGGACGAATTTGACAATCATGCTCCATCACATTTAAATTAATTAGCTAATGCGATAATTCACATGCAATTTGCCAAAAATTTCTAATTTTATGCACGAAAAGCTTCTTATCATTTTCCATGAATAGGATTTTTTCCAAACATGACACGTCGAAAGTGAAAGTGCATAAATCCATAGAATTCAGAAATAATGAATAATATGCTTTGATGGTACATAAACAGTTCTTCAGTTTCTTTCAAACACTTGCGTTCAATGTGGAGCGCAGAAATTCTCTTCTCAAAGGAGTTTGATAACAAGCTTTTCAAACTTGAAATTATTGGATAATTGAGAGAAGCTTCAAATGAATCGGTTGACTAGTGTAGTTTTAAGGCTTTGAAGGGTCTCTTAAAACACTTAAAAAATCATTTCTCTAATTGTCTCCATTTCAAGTACAACCATCAGGAATTAGCGAAAGTCAAGATTCAAAGTCCTACCTCAACGTTATTGACCGGAAAAAGCATTCTGACGCTTTATTTTAAGCAATTGACCCGAAAGGTAGTTTACGCAGTGCGCTTTCCCAAGTATAAACAAGCAGCAGATGAAGAATATGAAGCAAACTTTAAATAAACCGTGGAAAGCAGCACACCCCGAGAGATGATAGCGATATCAGTACAAGAAGGAATATCAACAAGTAGGTTCCTTCTAAGCTTCAAGATCTGCCTGAAAGAGAAGTCTTCCTTTATTATGTTATTTTGGAGGAGAACGACCTCTGGAATATACAGTTGTCAGTTCATTCAGCGGCGACAACTTTCTATGATTTGAATTGAAGGCTAAAACTGATGGTGGATCAAGAGACAAAAACGCGCCTGCATCAACTAAAAGAGAAGATTGGAAGGGCAAGATAGAGTGCGTCCTATGTTCATTGTGTGATCGACTATATAATGTATATGGTAAGCCGTTCGCGAAAAGCATCTGAAAGATCGCCCACGAACTGCGGATCTACAATCACGCTGCACAAGTTAAACCTGCTGCTAATCACGCGACACATTGTCAACCAAATACGGATGAAATATGACCAGAGAAGGAGAATTCAGTATAGGGAGAGGTGATTCAAGAAGAATCAACAGTTTTTCGCTGAACAATAGCACCTCTTCATCGATCTGCCTCTTTCTGTAAAAAATTAACCCAAGCCGGACAAGCTAGAGACTTTGTGGACAGGGGTATATAACATCTCAAAAATACTCCAGTTAAAATAAAACAAGGAAAATCTCATCTGCTGGAAGGAGTTTTGCGATACCCTTATAACTTTTGATGAGAAACCTGCATTAAGCACTGCTGAAGAGGCGAAGAATGTACATCAGGGCATTAAGACCTTTTCCTCTGCAGGGCCAAATGATATCAAAAACTTTTGGTGGGCCATACACCAACATCTGGCCTGCATTTTTACCTTAGATATAAAGTTGGAGGCGGAAATTTTGCAGTACCTGGTGTTAGGAGTCACTACATTCCTACCGAAGTAGGGAAACTTGTTCTATTCAGAGAATTGCAGGCTAGTAACTTGTTTAAACACGCTGTACATGATAAGTACAGCTATCTAAAACTACAAGATACTTCTAAGAATTGAGTTTATGTGGAAAAATATGTACGGACCTGCTAATTGATAGGGTCGTTTTCTAAGGCGCATCAGCCCACCAGTGTATCCTGTCGATGGCGTAGAGAGATTGATGCCCCTCTCGAAAACTAGATTTACTAAGTTATGAAATCATTGTGTGACACAGAACAGCGCAATCTTTCAAAACTGCGTATTTCAAGGCTATATCATGAGCCCTTTTTTGTATTAAACCTCTGGAACTAAATCACGCTCTATGAAATCCTCCTAAGTATCTCTCCGGTGACATTAGTCATCACGAGCATAAGGTTGCTTATGTATTTTATATGGATGACCTGAAGATCTCTGCTTCTAGGTCAAAGCAACTTCAGAGTGCTTTAAACTTCGTCGAGGGGTACACGGGAAAGATTGGTATGGACTTTGTATTGGAGAAGTGTTCCAAAATTAATTTGAAATAAGGACGGATTACTCGCTGTCTCAGGGATCTTGAGCTTCTGGATATGAGTGTTATTAGACATCTTAACACTGGATAGACTTGTACTTACCTGGGCGTGCATCAATGCCGCTGTCAGGACGTAACATCAGCAAGTACCTCTCTCTGAAGCAGATAAAAGTGTTTTCTTTAAAGAGTGGGTATTAAATCTGTCGGACTTGAGCCACTAACATGCTTGTCGTCTACTCTTCTCGCTTGGGGTAGAAGAACTAGCTTAAGACCCTTGATATCGTCAAATGTAAGGTTATTCATATGCAAAAGAATTTAGGGTACTGCTTACATGGTAGCAAAACCAAGAGAGGCTCTTTTTAAAATGGTTGTTCGCAGTGTGCCAATATCATCATAGATATATAACAGAACATAATTTTTTATGCACTTACACAATCAAAATAGATTTCTAGGTGATTGCTAAAAAGTAGAACACTTTAATTCCCTGTTATCTTTCACTTTTCTTTTGAATAAGAATTTCCTCCTTAAACTATCTGAATGAAATACAGGTTCAATACCATCAATGATATAACGATCTTACATTTGACGGTGTATGATAAAGATGTTTATTACAGATAATTAAATAATTGCCTAAAATTTTCTGTATATTAGTGAAATCCCTCAACCCCATACATCAGGGTCGACTTTCCTGCTGACAAGTAAATTATTATAATCGTATCTAAGAAAGTTAAACATCACAGGTCTTAACCATGAGGAGAGAAATAGACTTGAAGATGATAACAGAGGCAAAATGAGAACAGTTAAACGATGTTCTAAAGGAAAGCAAAAAGAAAATGAGAACAGAAAAAGGAAAGATTATACAAAACCACTTCACAGGAAGCAAGAAACTAATTCATTAAAAAAGCAAGCGATATCTAATGGGATGCTAGACACTTTGAGACACTCTCTTGGGAAATTACTAGGACTTGCAAAAAATGCCGAACAAACCGAATAAGCATGGAGAGCATGGGCGTTAAAATTAACTTGAGAACCATAAGAGTTTTATATTTTATTATATATTATAATTACGAGTTGTTTGTATCATTCAAGACGACTTCAGGTCGCAAAAGCTGTACTACATAAAAAGTAGAGATTGGGCGATAGGAGCCTATTGGAACATCTCTTATTTCTTCTGATGTCAATGGGGTGATCAAGCCGCTTAACATGTTTATACTTGCACGTCTTTTACGGCGATTTTGAATGCTAGATGCATATAATCCAGCCAAAATATTGCTAGTTTCTAATATAGCATAGACCTTACCCTCTGAAGTCGATAATACTATTTGTTCTTGGGTTGGGATGGGTGCATAGGTAAAATTGTCGTTCCATACTTTAATTCGCTTATCCGCAGGAAATGTGTACTTCCGCAGTTCGAAATGCCGGTGCGGATTCCTGCAGGCAGTCAAGCGTATATTTTGAAGTTGGGCAAGACTATATTGAAGCCCGGCCTTAGCAAATATCCACATAGGTTGAGCCATGAACCTGCCTGGAGGAGTCCTAGACCCAACTCGAGGAGACCGTGATCTGGCACGAGAAGACTCGGCTTCAGGAAGAGATCTGCCAGGAGAATGCTGTATGTGAGATGAAGATGGTCCACTATGAGGAACTCTAGGATGAGGGCCTTCGTTAGTTGAATAGTCAAACCGTGTAGTTAATTCTGCAAGAAGAATCATAGGGTTTATTTCTTCCTGATGTAGGCATAAAAAAGTCGTTGAGTATTTTAATGCCTTTTTTTACTTTTAATGACAGTTTGAAGGCGCAATTTGAAGGCCGCATCTCAACACTTGCTCACCATTGTCGAGGCGGAAAGTATTTAAAGTTGTTAGGTCAAAATATAAAGCTCAGTATGAATATTAGAAATATGATAAATGAAAATATTATTTTGATACAAAAAAAATAAATTAATACTTTAGAGAAACGATAACATCGCAATCATATTATTCTTTTAAAATAATAAATACATTTGCAGAGTTTTTTTACTCATAGTGTCTTTAATGAGTTTTTAATTTTTTTCTGAATTGTTGTATTGTAGAATGTCTACGAAGGCTAAACGACCATTTTCATAGTAATCATGAATTTTAAGTAGGAAAGAGAACCACGCAAAAAAACTATTATTATTTTTCATTTCGCTGCATCCAATTTAAAAAAATAAAATTTCCATTATGTCTTTATTTATTGTCTAGTATCAATAATTATTAAAAATGTTGCCAATAAATAAAGTTTTACGTTGAATAATAGTGTAATTGAAATAAATATTTAAATTTGAATATATACGCTAACCTAAGTTTTTAGTTTAAAGAATATTATTTTTTTAGTATGAAATAAATCACTATACTGGACCTATCTGGTTTCATTGAAATTTTGTAAGCGTAAAATAAATATCTTCAGTGAGCCCAAGGAAAGCTGGAAAAGGTGGCCTAGGTTCAATCAAATTCGGTGAGCAGATATTAAACATTTTCATCTGCCCTAAATACTCTGTTTGTCTCTCACCAATATTATGTCAGCTGTATAAACACGAGATAATAAACATAAGAAATGACTGCAAAAAAATATGAGAATCCAAGAATTCAAGAGCGGAATTATAAATATATTTTGGATTTATGATGAGACCAGACTATCAAATAGGTGTGAAGTTGCTAAATAGAAGCTTTATCTAGAACAAGAGAATTATATTTTTTCCTACAATTGACTTTTAATGAAATATATTATTAAAATTTTTTAATCACCAAGATTTCAATAAACAGTTTTTATACAATAGCGGTATATATTATATACTATTATTATTTATGGCTTAATTTCGTCTGTAAAAGCGGCATATGTATAAATTATTTATTATATTTGAGCAATGCTTGATCAAAGAAGATTAACTGGTTTTGGCTACAGAAAAGTCCGCCATCCATTAAGTTGACAAAAAACTTATTCGCTACATGGTACTTTTACGTGAAATATCATTAGCTTTCCTAAGGTATTTTGAAGAGTTTTACGGTTCATCATCGAATGCTTAATTACGTTTCAATGTGAGCATTGACTTTTAATTATTAGCATTCACAAAAGTTCACCTCTAGAATATTTAGCCAACTACAGCTTATATATCTCAACCTAAAACAACGTAAACGATTTTTACTTAAATATAGGTTAACGATTCATCTACGAAAAACTTGAAAATATTCCTAACCCCAAAGGTATCCAAAAAAACACCCTAAAAGCAGACATTTAATAATTGAACGACACGCATATGGTGGTAGTCAGAGTAATGATTTTCAATTTTGAATTATTTTACAGTTTTGAAAAAAGGCAGATGAGACGAGTTTCGACAAATATTCTAGATTATTTCTCGTGTTTTTTTATATTCATGCTAAGATCGCGATGTCAACTGCAGTCGTGGAAGCAGAATTTGTTTAGTATATTATAAATTGTTCTTGCATTTGTTTAAAGTCATTAGGGGGATAAGGCTATGTACAAAAGTCTCAGGAATATATATAGATAGTCTCAGGTCTACTTCAAGTCATCTGAGACGCGGCTCATTAAATGTTCTAAGGATAGTTCTTACAGAGTTTTGAATTTTAATGCCGGGATATCGATATCGACTCGAGTTTTGGGGAAAAAGATTTGATTCAATAAATGTGATAAGGGTGGTGCTTTGGGTTTGTTGAATATTAATCTGAAACTGAGCATATGGAATAGTGCCTTGAGTAGTGAGCAGACTGCATATTTTTACTTTCAAATTTTTTTTACTGTTTTACGGTTATTTTTGGGCGTTGATATGAATATGACTACAGGCAAGGAAATTAGCCAGTATCTCCAGAACGTGTCTTCATTATTTTTATATAAATTAAAATTGTTTTGTCTGTATTAGTTAAAGGCAGCTGAGATGAAGTTCATTAAGTCCCCAAGGACTTTTTGTGGCTCTTGAGTATTATTATGTAGATAAGGATATGTTTGAGAGTTTCCGGAATGGTTTTTGTGGTGATTATTTTTTACATAAATTTTCATTGGCCATTTAAATAGAAAGCAGTTAAAAATCAGGACAATGTGTAAAACTATCGCACAAGGATATACACCTAGGTCTTGGAAAGACCCTTGGTGTCCAGCGAGATCGTTTTTAATTTGAAATTTTTTGGTGGTTTTAGTCAAGAACAGCTGTACGGTGTTAATTAAAATTTGCGATGGCGATGGCGATATCAACTATAGTGTTAAGAAAGCCTTTGTGGTGATTATTTTTATTTGAAAAATTATTTTGACGGTTTGCGTTGAAGGTAGCTGAGACGGGGTTCGTTTAATGTGCAAGGGCTAGTTCTCGCTAAATATTACTGCGGCTGTAGTAATATTAACCAGAGACTTAGAAAAACGTCCACCCAAAGTGAGGTTTTTTGAGGAATGTAAAACAACCTAAAAATCGCGATTATGGGCTAAAATAAACTTAAAAACACCAAAAAATTATGGAGCTGTTAATTTTTTAATTTTTTAAATCTGCTGTACCGTAGCTGCGGGCAGCTGGCACATGCACCAATCTGCAAAGAGTAGTTATTAACAGACGCTTCCTAAAACATTTATTACTCCTATTTTCTGTTACAGAAATATCTTACAGAATAGCTTTCTATAAAGGGAGAACAGCCTGCATAAACTGTGCACGATAAAAAAATAAAATTTCCTGATGATTTGAACATTTTTGTTTAAAACACTGATAAAATCTTCTTCTATCAATGTTTATTTGCAGTATAACTACCTTGTTGATTAAGATGTTCATTACTCGACCCAAAGTTTGAAATAAAGTCCCTTGTTTTGGGCGGCAAAGCGGATGATATTTCTGTGAAAATACAAACAAGATTGAACCATTTAAAATGCAAAAAAAAGTATTACAAATCGTAAAAGCACAATTTGATATTCTATTTTAACTCGTGTAATTCAGATATAACATAAATTGTCAAACCAAAGTTTGCCTAGTTATTCCAAAACAGACCTTAATTTTGTATCTGAATTAATTACAAATCTCTAATTTTGACAGTTTATTTAAAGAACGCTATTGTCAAATAGATTCTTCGTGTTGACAAGTGATAATTTAAATGTAAAAGAAAAAATATATTTACGAACTTACTCTGTTTTAGCTTACTTCAATGTACCATAAAACTTCCAAATCGCTAGTTTTGGAGAAAAAAAAATTACGCGAAATCTACAGGATTTTTTACCCGAGCTGCATTCCCCTTCGTTTATATTTATACTTAATGAATGATAAAGTACCAAGTAGAAAAATAGCACTTATTTTATATAAAGATATGCTAGCGATTGAATACATCTTAATGTATCCTAAATGAGAACTCGTTCAAAAATTTAAAAAGTTTGCAATTCAAGTTACTATTTTAAGAAAACACATGTTTTTAATAGAAGTTCCAAAAAATTCTGACAATTTGTTGTTGTTGCAAAATCTATTTAAAAATGTAAAATGTTAACTCATATTATTAACATTTTACTAATTTTCATTTTACATATCTTAGAAGTTATAGGGAGTATTCCTTGATATTGTGACAACCATAATTCCGGATATCGATTTTCATGTATTTCATATGTCCTACCTGTTCCCATTATCAACAATATGATTATATCTACTATAGCCATAATTTTCCTATATATCAATTAACTAAAACATGTACTTTCTTGCTTCTGTATGTTTAATTTTGAATAAAAATGTTACCTTATAAGAAAAAAATGACCGCTACCAAGCTTACTACCAACAGAGCATTGCTGTTTTTGCATGAAGGAATAGATGTGTTTCGACGCACTTACTAGAATGAAGGAAATATAAAATAAATAATAACAATTTATAATTAACTTACCAATGAAATTAGGAATTACGTATAAGGTTAAGGTTACAGCATAGGGGATCCTCATGTTTTCAAAATGTAGGAAAAACTGATTAACGCAGAATGTTTAGAACAGAATACCTAATGAATATTCTGATGTTTCCTCTATGTATTCTGGTCTGAAATAGTTGTGTTTCCCCCTACTCAAGCATAAATTGCCTATATAGGAAATTTTAGGATTTGATGTTATGCAATATTTCAGTCAGTGTAACATAATTTATTAGTACAAGGTAACTTCTCGTCGGTGTATACTTATTTTATCTCTAGAAACTGAAAAAAATATAACATAAGGCATATAGCGTATGCAAATATAAAATCGCTCTTTGAATAATATTGTTCAGGCAAGTGTTTGAGTTAATTAAAAATCGTCTCATATCAGAACTTGGATAATGCCTCTTTTTTTGAAAATATTAATAATACGTTACGCAGATTTTCAAAACTAAAAAATTTTACCTTTTTAATCCTATTAAACGAAACTTTTATGTGAAATGTGCAAAAGTTATTTTGAAACTAAATATGAGGCATTACTTAAAACCTGGTGGAATTGTTGATAACAATTAGTGAAAAAAATTCCGAAAAGAAAAATTTTCAATAAAATACATGTATTTTTAATCAGCTATTTGAATTTTTAACTAAAAAGATTTATCTTTAATCAAGAATATATTTTCAAATATATTATGAACCTTGAATCAAAAGGCTTTATTCCAAAGATACTAGTTCAACCTTTAACCGTGTAGTTGATTCATCCATCCAACAATATTAATTTTTGATATGAAAGTTAATTGTAATGAAATAGATAATTTTTGCCGAAAAGAATATTATTTGACAATTTAAAAGACGAATTTAAAAAAGGGAAATTCCTGACCAAAAAAAGTTCAATTCCAAACAAACAATTGAATTTTTAACCAAGAAAGATTTTATCAGTCAAAAATGAAAAAATATTTTAACTAAGTTGTTCAATTGGCAATAAGTAAGTAAATGTTCTAGATAATAGTCAAATTTTTAACTAAAAGTATTGTTTCTTCGAATCTCACTCAAAATAAAAAAAAACCATTACCCCTGACGGTGGTGATAGCCGGTACGAGCTATCTGGAATCGCTGATCACTGTGGAGCAGTTTGAGTTATCCAGGGAGGTCACCTGGAAAGCACTTGAAAGAGTATTCCCAGATTAATACTCAAAATTCAAAACCTTTCTTCTGTGCGTGGTCGGCATCTGGATGCTATGTCAATGGTAATGTAGCAAGCACATAGGATAGTGGATTCCTTTGGTCGGAAGACTGGATTACGGACGCGATTGTTTTCACCAGACGGTATAAGTAGGACCCGCGAGAACAAGCACATGGAAAACAAGTGCAAAAAGCTAGTAATGAGCCTATCACTCTGTAAGAGAACCATATGGAAAATATGGAGCTCGAAAGCGGATACACTTATGTGGATATATACAGCTATCCTATGATTCAAGCCAACCCATGCGGCGGTGGTCTGGCAGTGCGTGCAGGGCGGCCGAAAGATAAAATATGGTAAACGGTAGAAGAAACTGGATGGAAGTGTGGATCCCAACCGACATTGAGGGCAGACTAACCCTGAGAATCTTTAGGGACAAAACACCAAGTAGCTACTATATGACAATAAGTATCATGTTAGCCAATCCACGAAGGAGAAAGAAGTTAACGACAAGGCTTAGCGAAGGGGTAAACTGGTTCAGAGATGGCTTAAGGAACAAGAAGAAAGCAAGAGTCAGTGTATGTCGCAAAAGGGGTTGAAGGATCCTCATAATGCTGAGTGAAATTTTTTACTTATCTGTATATAGTACAGGTGCAATACCACACACGATATATTCATCGTAAATTTGATGGCGAATAATAAGTATTTTTAATGTAGTTAATTAACTATTGCCATGCAATTTTTCTATACCAGTCAAATTTTCTTCCATCTATATCATGTTGGACTACCCTATAGAAAAATAAGCAGAGGTAAATCAGTATAAGCGCTCATAATTTGTCCTGACAAATATTATCCTAATGAAATAAAAATCAACTTTTTGAAATTTTTCTCCGAAAAAGAAGGACTGGTTCGTTGCCGCAAGAATTAAACTGAAGGTACCATAATATATTTGATCTTTATTATTATTTTCATTACAAGCTAATTGTTACATGTAGGACGCATTATATCACAAACGCTTCACATTATAAAAGTGTTTAAGAGGGCGATAGGAGCCTACTGGAGTGTCCCTTATTTCATCTGGGGTCAATGGTGTAATCAAGCCGCTTTCCATGTTTATTTTTGCCCGTCTTGTACGGTGATTTTCAGAACTAATTGCATATATTCCAGCTAAAAAGCTTCTGCTTTCCAATATCGCAAAGACATCACCTTCGGATGTTGATAATACTATTTGTTCTTGGACTGGGATTGGTGCAAATATATTAATCCCATCCAATACTTTAATTTTTTTAGCCACAGGAAAAGTGTATCTCCTAAGTTCGAAATTCATGTTTGGATTCTTACACGCAGTGATTCGAATTGATTGAAGTTGGTCAAGTGAATATCCAGCTCTGTGAAAAGAATCAATCCAGGTAGGTGGAGCCATGAATCTGAGAGGACACCTTAACTTGCCACGAAGAGAAGATTCGCGTTGAGGAAGAGACTTGTCAGGAGAATTTTGTCTTTCAGAAGATGGATAAGATGGTCCACCATGAGGAACAGCAAGAATAGGATCGCGCAAGCAGTTGAAACGTGCACTTAATTCTGCAAGAAGAAATAGAGACTTTATTGTTTTTCGCGCCGTAGGCACGAAAAAGTCGCTTTTCATTGCCTTGTACTTTGTTAAGTAGATTAAATGCGCACTTTGAAGTAGGAATCCTTAACCTGCCGCTAAATTACTTTTTGCGGCAGGATGTGTACGCGAAAAGTACTGTTTTTAAAAATAAGCACGTTTTATGTACCTGGTGCAACAAGTACTATTTTGAAGTACGAGATCCCAACAAGAACACGCTTAAAAAATTCCACAATGTACATAAGTAGCCTGAGTGGAAGGGAGCATTATTTTATTATTGATAAACAAACTGATAAGTCCATCGAACTTATCCTGAATCAGTTTACCAGGCAACATCTGGGCGGGTTTTTCAGCTGTCACAATACACCACCCACACTGAGACGCAACCACGACTATGCAATCGTGAGACACACTATTTAACACATCTCACAACCCGTGATAAAGTACATAAATTAAAACACGGGAGTTGACAATACTTGGAGCACGCACCACACATGGTAGGTGTGCCTGGGTAGTGTTTTCCTCGCGCCCGGCGCATATCGGTGAAATGACTCGCCATACACTATGGACTAGGCATGGAATTCTGTGATCGGTGATCATACTGTGTGCAAACTTCCGTAGAAAATGATCGGACATTGGGAATCCTTACTCATTCTATTATAAAGGAAAGATACGGATAACCATCTCTAAAGCTAACCTGACGTGAAGTCTTATATCTGAAAAGGGAATTTTCAGATTGTCCTCTCAAGGTATGTCTCTGACTTCGCCTCTCAGAATTAAAGATGTGTCGTCACGAGGTGTGATATTGTTTTATTATCGGGGAGCTAAATTGTTAGTTCTGTCGGCGGGTGCAGAGAAAAGTATTAACTGGGCCAGTCTTCCAACATGATGCGGTACAATGACAATAGAATACAAGCAAGGTCAGCGTTATTTGGGAAGAATCCGGTTGTAAATTAGAGCTGGATTAATTTGGCTTCAAGCGTATAAGTAATGATTTAATATTTGCTCCGTAGATTGTAGGCCTAGGCGTGGGTTTTCGTTAATAGTAGCATAAAGCGATAATTTTGTTTGGTAAAAAGGAGGTTAAACTATTAGCAATAGAATGGACATGCATGCAACCTTGTATGACCTATAGTGTAACAATTGATGCGCCAGTTTGAAAGTGTCCTATCAGTTAGTTGAAACTTCTCGTGATTAAGGTAGAATTTCACTCGAATTGATTTCGCTGGCTCTAACGTGATAGTTCTGAGCATCTCATGTGACGACCAAAATTGAAAAATAGGCGATATAGTTTCATCGCTTAATTGGAATTTAGAATAAGGATGTTTTTAAAGAGCCAGATGATTTGATTTTAAGGGATTATATTAGACGTATTCCTGATCAGACCTCTATCTGTGCTGAAATAGCAGGATTCGAAATAGTACCCGTATTAAGAGTAGGAAGAAATGTGACAATGTTAAATTCATTAGGTCACACCTGAATATGGAAGATAAATAATGAAGTTGATCTCCGAACTTTTCGACCTAAATTCGCTGAGACATGCCAATGGCCTTTGATTACAATTTATTAGCTGGGGCTTAGCCATTAGGATATAAAATAAAAAAAATGACCTCGAATTGGCTGGGGATTCAGCCAATAATTATCACATATCTATGCATGTTATATCTGTATTATTTTATATTTTTGAAAAAACGACACAACCTATTAAAAAAATGAATAGACAAACCTTGTTCTTCTGAAAAAGCTACGAATTTATCGACAATAATTTGTTGACAGGAGAAAAAATGTTCACCCATAAAGGATATTCGAATTCATTATTCTTATTGTCATATAGGAGAAATAGATTTTTTTATTGTAAAAACTAAGATAAAAAAATTAATTTGTTGAAAACACGACACAAGACGAAAAAAATGAGAAGACAAAATTTATTTAATCAAAAAGGATCAACAAGTTTTTTTATTAACTCTTGTTATAAGAATGTATTTCAAATAAAAAAATAAACTTTTTAGAAACACAACAAAAGGTACAAGAAAATTTTATTTTACAAAATTGTTCGTCAAAATTATATCTAGAAATTTATTTGGAACCACTTTCGGCTATGTTGCGTATTCTTGGTTCCATACGTAAGAAATGACATTGAAAGTAAACAAATTAATTTTATGAGGAAGCGACATAGTTTGCAATAAAATGTTGGTAAAAGTTAAAGTAAAAAGTTTAGCCCCTTCAGAGCTACAAAATCTAATATTTTAAAACGTTTACATAATAATTTCTTATCTAATAGGATTTCCGCTATCAATTTTTATTTGTACTATAGCTACCTTCATTATTCACATCCTCGCTACTGGTCCCAAACTTTGACAGAAAGTCTCTTGTTTCGGGCTGCATGCCTGATGATATTTCTATGAAAAGACGTAAGATATTTATATATTTCAAATGATGAAAATGTATTAAAAATAGTAAAAGCACCATTTTATATTTTATTTTATTTCGTATAAGTACTTTTTGACATAATTGGTGAAACCAAAGTTTTCCAAGTAATTATAAATACGTTAATTTTTTTATTTGATTTTTTATGCTTTTAATATATTAATATAATATAATAATATAATATAATTATCTGAAAGATCACTTCCATACTATTTGCTAAATGTTTTTCGAGATCAATCCCATATAAAATTATTTTACACTTGTCATTTAGGAATAGTACAAATATTACACAAAAATATGCCATTGGAATATAGGTATTTTAAACATGAATGGGCTTTTATTAGATACAATTGTTTTAATTAAGCGTTTAAATTAATTTGTTGTAGAATGCAATAATGCAACAAATTTAAATTTAAAGCAGCGCATTTGTGGCCTTGTTGATTTTATTAAACTAAAAAAATACATAATTTGTACTTTATAACATAGCATTCCGGTGGCGACATGAACTAAGAGATTTGTGACTGGATGTGATCCAAAATGTAAACAAAATATTGAAGCACATTTTAGGACGTATACTAAAAAAATCAATCATAATTTAACTGAAATAAATATAATTTTAAATGGTAATTTTAAATCTAGATGTTATCCTACAAAGAAAAAAAGGCTGCTACTTACTGCAATAAAGAGAATTAAAAAAAGAACAATTTATTCTCTACTCACCAAAGAAACTAAAAATCACATATAGCGTTAAGACTAAAATATAAAGAATCCTCATTTTTTAAAATGAAGATAAAAATGATAAGCGCAGAAGTTTGAGAACAGGATAACTAATGAATATTCAGATCTTTCGTGTATTTATTCTGTTCTGAGATATTTGAGTTTTCCCCTACCTAAGCATAAATTACGTAAATGGATAATTTTAGGAGTTAAAGCTATGATATATTTGAATTAGTATTACATAATAATTTTTTTCAGATATATGACTTTTGGCACGACAACTATCTTAACATGATTTATACAGAGTGAATACGAAACCGCTCTTTCACAAATATTCTTTAGGCAAGTGTTTTACGTAGACTGGTGATCTTCTCAGCATAAAACATCAACCCAAGACGACTCTCTCGGTCCCCCCCCCCCTTCCCATTCCTTGCCTAATAACTGAAGTTTGGTGGGACGGAAGTTATAACTACAGTCTCCACCATA
>JAAAKG020188890.1:0-24910 GCA_010014905.2 Druon quercuslanigerum | reverse complement strand
TTGTATATTATATAATTTAATCAAAAACGTCAAATATCCTAATAATATTTGTATTATTATATTTATAAAATAGTTTACTATAATTATTAAAAATTAAGTTGTATACTTACTGGTTTAGACCAAGCTTCAAGTGATCACCGGCATTTCGTAAGAGTGCATGAGCCTCACTGTTTGTAAGGTCGCGAGTGCTTTTGCCGTTGATACTACTTATAAAATCACCCTCTCTGACACCCTGCTGAGCAGCTTTACTACCTGGATTCACCTGAAACATCAAGAATTTTATTTTTTGTTAATTCACTCCTCAAATGTCAGTATTTCTTTCATGAAATGGATAATACTTGTTACTTTATTAAGTTAATTATACTTAAATAATTATAAACATACATACATTGGCGCAATGCTTTTATTTCATAATTGTAATTTGATTTAAAAAAAACTAAAAGATGTCCTCGTTTAGGAATTTCACAGGTTACATTTTAAATAATCATTACTTAAGTAGTAAGTGAATTAATCGTGATAAATCTTGTTTCTGAGCAAAAATTGAGATAATGATTGTTTTTATATGTTTGGAATATCATTGATTTAATTATCAAGCACAAGACAACGACAAAATTTTGTTCTCAGTTTTAATATGTATTCATAAAATAAAATGAAATTTGAGCTTGTTACATATACAAAAACTTTTTAAAATTCAGAATTACTTTTAAGTAAGTGAAATTAATTGAATGGAAATTTCAATAACTCCATTTTCATTTTGATAATAACTTCAGAAGAGAATTGAATTTTAATGATTGTTTGCATTTAATTAAAGGTAAAATTGTTTACCGTAGTTCAAGTTTGATTAAGTTTTAACGTTTTTAAATTTTCAATTTATGCTTAAAGTTACCAAAAGAGGAGCTTTGAATCTGGAAAGTTTTAATTGTTTCAATATAGTAAGCTTTAATTCAATTACATTAAATAATAATATTTTAAGATAAACTTTGGAGGTTTCTATTAAAAAGTCTTATTTTTCTAGGCTTTTGGCGTGTATCTTTGTCTTTTAAAAACGTGGAATTAATGCTTGATGCCAGAAATTTCGTGTGCATAAACAATGGAAGAAAATAACTCCCTGTTTGATAAAAAAAGTAAATATTTGGCTAAATATAATTTTTTATCAAATCTTGTTATTTTCCATTTTTTGCAATTATCTCGACAAATGGTTAAGTTATTGAAAAAATACTTTAAAAGTGATAAAAACTAGAATCAATGTAAAAAGGATTAGAAGTAAAGTAGATTAGATGGCATTAAAAAAATTGTACACTTTAGTGCCTCTGAATCGAAACAAATGCCGTTTTTGTTCGAATGCGCTTCTTGGTATTCAAAGTTTTCGTTCGAATCATTTTGAATCCACACAAAAATATGACATTAAAGTGGTTTCTTTTTAATGCCATTAATTTAATGTCATTGAATGCAAATGATTGACCATATCAGTTCAATGCCATGCAATGCCTTCAGTGATCAGAGGTATAGAATGGAACCAATGCCGTTCAATTCCGTTGAATTACCATATAAGTCAAATGTCATTTAAGTTTTTTCGGCCCGAATGTATTGAATACAATCAATTCATTCGAATGTCGTCAAATGAACATTCGGACAAAAACCGAATTTGTTTAAATTTATAGACATTAAAGTGTACCCTTTTTCAATGCCATATAATCCACTTCAATGCTCTCCTTTTTACAGGGATTAAGAAGAAAAGCAGAAGATTCTAACTCCCATAGAGAAGAAGTTGGTTTAAAAGTAAATTATCCCCTTAAAATCGCTTCTATTCAATTATTTAATTTCATCCCTAGTGCCTTCATAATAGATAGAGAATGAAGTTTCTTTCCCGGCTCGAGTGTCGACTCGGCGGACAGCAGTGTAGGTTGGGTGACCTGCCTGCAGGCGTAGAGATTTATCTCACATTTCTGCACGGCGCGGCGCGTCGAACTTTTAGATTTAGACCAAGCGGTACTCTGAATTTTTCCTCAAAATGTCAGGAAACCATGAAAATTGGTTTAAAGCTTTCGTTTTAAATTTAAAAAGTTTTAAGACCGATTGCCAAAAATGGAACTGTATTTTTTCAAGTAATTAGGATATTGACACTTTTCAAGTCTGATTTTGGTTAGAGATTTTATATAGTTTCGAAATCCTTCGAAAAGTTTACAAAAAGTTTATGGTAAAAAATTGCAATTTTTTAAAAAATAAATTCGTTTTGTTTAATACGCGGGATCCAAAAACCGTTTACACAGAGAAATTCTTCTTCTTTAAACGCTCTACATAAAGTCTCCCCAGCTCTACCACTTTTCCATATTTTGCACCAGTTTGATAATATTTGCATATATTATAAATTTTTGTAATATTACTGTTACATGTAAAAGTATCGATTTTTACCATTTTTCAATGAGGAGGAAATTAAATATCAACCCTTTATTCATTTATATATTTAACTTCGCAAAATTTTCGATTTTTTTGTTTTGTTAAAGAAGTTTTTCCTCTGACTATTAATTTAAGTTTTAGAATGCTTTTCCTGTAATAGGCTAAAATCAGAGCAGTAATATAAAACTTTTTTTTCAATTATATAAAAATCCAATTTTAAGCATTTTATGTTTTGATATATTACTTTTTTAAATAACAATATTCAGTGGTACGAAGTAAATAAGTTACATTGTTTTCAGTGACATTGACTATAAGAATCCTTACTTTCAATTAACAATCGCTGAAAAAGAAAAAAGATAAAAATAGGCTCTAATTATTTATTAATTTTTCCATGCAATGATCACCACCAAATTGTTCCTTTTGTAAGGGATTGTTTTACAATAAAATTGAATAATTTTTTTACAAACGTGAGCTTTAGAGACCTCTAAATATAAGTTTTAAAATCTTCCAAAATTCAAGAAGTATTTGGACACCAAAAAGAACAATTTGTAGAGCAGCTATTTAAAAAAAATTGTCCCTTTACTTTAAACGCCCTAATATATATTTGTAAAATACAAAACACAACTTAAATTGAGAACTTAGGGCTGTTTTTAATCTCTTCAACACTGTCGAAATTAATTTTAATAAAACATCCCTTAAAATTGAAAAACTTCCCCGAAACCAAAAGAAACAATTAAGTACAAGAAAGAATATAGCAAGAGTTTGGAAACATTTTTTAGCTGCGTTCGAAAACATAAAACACTTCTTAAAAAACCACTCTGTAAAAGAAAGTATGTACCAAAGAAATCCTAACGTAAGTGACATTCTCTTTGAGGTCGAATTTATAATTGCCAAATTTAGGGGAGACTGGGACTGGTTGGCCAACTTTTTACTTACGAATGTTTTTTGACTTCCCTTGTAAATTGAATCGAACTTAGTTTTCACGGTATAAAATTGCATAGCCCTGGCTTGCACATTGAATTTTTCCACACATTTATATTCATTTTTCAAAACAAAAAGATTTATTTACAGAGATGTGACACATTGGCCAACCTGCCCCGAGTACGGGGCAGGTTCACCAAGTCAATGGGCAATCTGGCCCATTCAAACTTTCTTTCGCCACGGAATGCACCGAGATTTTTTCGATAATCATTTTTTCAGAACTCTACGCGGACTAAAAATATAAATCTGTTAATTTGGTGCTTAGAGCATTGGCCAACCTGCCCAAAAAAATTTGGCGAACCAGACCCAGCCATGTTTTAGAAAATTGGATCAATTTGTACGCTAAAGAATGTAAAAAATTAATTCGAGCGATACCTCATTTCCAAGTTCTTGGCATGCACAATTGAGAACCATAATAGCTATTCGCATTTCCGTTATTTAGAAATAAAGCATTAGTCAACGTATCAATGCATGCTGAACATAAAGAAAACCTTTGTTCCGTAAATTAGAATTTTTTCTTAAATCTTATTTACCATTATCCATTAGCCAAGGTAATCGCATGCTTTCAAACAGCAAAGATTTAATCTATAGTTTTAATTTCTTCAACACGTCCATGCACCACAGTTTCTATTTCAACGTAAATGCCTAGCCCACGGTAATTCAGTTTTGCGTTCGAGCATGCCAGGGCGTTTAAAGATAGTTCTTAGTTAAATGCTTTTTGAGTGTCATAGGTGGTTTCCGAAATAGTATTTGGTATTCTTGGAAAACTAAAGTGTCCTAAATTCTTATTATACTTTTCACAGAAAAAAGAGAAGTGAGTTTTTCTTGCGGGTAATTTTCAAATACATAAAGTTGGTGGTGAGTAAACCTTAACACGTGAAGGTAATTATTTTGCAGGTAAAGATTACTCTAAAGTGTCTGTAAATATTACATTTTGTTTTTATTTTGTGATTCCTGCACTTAATCTTTGCTTTTAGTTTCGGGGTAGCTCTAAACTTCAAGAGATTATTCTTGAAAATTAATTTTGGGGTGTGAGAGAAACTTCAATTGTAAGGATGTTTTTTTAATTAGAGGGACAGTTTATGACACGATGGTGGCGTTTAATGGCTTCAAGCCTAGCTGGCAATACCATGTATTTGGAAAAAATGTAGAGTCTTGAATATAGCTTTTGGGTATTAAATAAGCCCTTAATTCTGGTATACGGTATGTATTATTTAGGCATGGTCCGAAAAAAGCAAACCCTGCTAACATACTTAATTTTAATTTTGAAGTAAAATTCTTTGAACTGTTCGTTTTTGAGTATTAGGGGTATGGTTATAAGAACAGTGTTTAATAATTGCGCATAGCTAAAAAATACTCAAAGCTCTTGATAAACTTTTTTTGTACCTAATAAAAAAAACTATAATTATCGAAAATTTTCTAAAGATAAATTGATAAAACATTAAAGTGTCTGTATCTATTGCTTTCATCATTTAAAAATGAAAAAACACAATTTGTTTAATTAGAACATTTATAATACTGGTAATTGTTAGCTAATGGTTATTTTACATTCTTAATACGCCTTCTACGAGATATTTAGGCATTTTTAATCAAGATAAAGATTTTTGTTGCGGTTGATGTTCCTTCGTAAAATGTCCAATTTTGACGTTCTATTTGTTTAAGTAATAAAATTGACAGAGTGAAATTAAAAAATCGCGCCTAATGACGTTCTGCAGGGTTTAATTCTGAGCATTTAAAAAAAACATCCAAATTTGTCAAGAATTCTAGTTTGTAATGGAATATGAACAATAAATTCCCGATTCTTCCCACTGTGGGGTGGTCCACATTTATAGCGGTAAAATTTGGCTTTCGATTCTTAGTGATCGATCCCACCAATTTTTTCTTTTTCCGAAAACAGAAATTCTGTACTTTTTAAACTCTGCAAACATTAATTCGTGCGCCGGGCTTTTTAAATTAACATGGTGTTACAAATGGAAAATCTCGATTTTCAAGAAAATAGATGAAATGAGCAGTTGCTGTTGATTTTTCATAAATTAAACCAAATAATTTAAAAATTGACTAACTTAACTCTCTTAATTTGCGCCTGAAAAATAACCCAAAAAATGAAAAATATATTTTTTTGTAAAATTCGTGCTTAAGAAATTTTGTTGGAACTTTTTGAATATTAATTATTTTTATTCCATGCGCGACAAGTTCCTAAGTATTTTATGACTAATTTTGAATTATTTAAACTATTGTTACTTGTTTAAACAATTTTTTGCTTTGCCTTTAAATCGTCAAAAGATATTATTTATGTGATAAATGATACAGGTAACGAATTTTATGAATAGTATTGCTTGCTTCAAATATTTGGTAATTATTTCAACAATCTTCATTTGGTTAAACAATTTTTCTACTGTGAACCATAAGGACATATTATTTTCTGCATAAATGAAACAATTAACGAATTCTAAATGTAATACATTTTTTTAAAGATATTTGGCAATTACTTAATCAATTTTCATTTTTTGAAAGAATTCTTTGCTCCTGTAAATCTTAAACAGTTACTACTTTCTAAAAATTCTAGTTAGTTAGATTCGAAAAACTAGAATTTTATCAAACTTTCCTATGACAAGAAGCAAGTGATATTAATTGTTTAAATAATTTTAAAAAGTTTTTCACACAAATTATCACACTTTAAATTCATTAGTTGCGACATTAATTTCAGAAAATAATAACTTTTTACGGCTAAGAGAATAAAAGAATTGTTAAAACAAATTAAAATTGTTTGAAGAATGCTTAAATATTTTAAATAAAGAAATATTACTTTTAACATTGTCTGATTGTGTCATTAATTCTACAAAATACTAACTTTTTACGATTTGGCGGAAAAAATTATACCAATAAAAATTGTACAAACAATTAAAATTCTTGACAACTTATCGAATAAAAATAATTCATGTTGAAAAAGTTCCAAAAAAAAGGTGGAAGAAGTAGGGGAACTATAGGAGGAGGATAAGTAGGTACGTATTAATAAAGGGGCAGAAAGGACAGGAAAGGGTACTGCAATTAGGGTGAGTAGGGAAGTGAGAAGTAGGTGAAGAGTGGAGAAGAAAGAGTGATGTACAAGGGAAGTGAGGGGAGAGATATCAGGAGAATGGAGGGGAATGAGGGGAAGTGAGAGGAGTAGAAGTAGGGAAGTGATGATGGTAAGGGGATGGGTTAGTGATGAGAGTGAAATTATGGAAGGAAGAGGAGAAATAGGTGAAATGGGGAGGGGTAATTAGGGGAAAAGAGTGCCAAATCCGTAACCAGAATGAGGAAATAAAAGTTGAATATCTTGATTAGTTTGAAAAATACAACCGTTTAAAACAGATTGGGACTATTTAAAAAAAATATATTGTGCATGGTCTTAAATATGGTTGAATACCGCTAGAACTATTTCCGAATCTCGAGGTGTTCCGGTTCAGTGAAAGCACACGATACCATGAACCAGGCACTAATTCGACGCTTAAATTCTCACCATGGTGCTGCGCCTTCGCTGGGCGGGAGAGCAGAATTTCAGCATGCTGATCACGCAGGCAAAAAAGTCTCTGTCCTATGCAGATGCGCTCTTCCCGCTCCGGCAATTGAAAGGGTTGTTGGTTGTGTGTGTGTGAGGAAAAAAGCACGAGGATGAGAACAAACGATTCCAGACACCTTGCCGCTTCTTCTCTTTTAGCACCTTTTTGTTCCGGATTAATTCAACATATACCTATATGCATAAGGTGTTTAGAAACTGCATATACACGATATCGATCACGCTTTGCATTGAAACAAACCTGGACCACTTTTACTATAATCCACTGACACATTTTCATTTTTCACTTTATGCACCTTTTCGAAAAATCTTCACCAGCTTATAGTCAATTTATTTAGCGATCGATCACAATAGTCAGCAGTTAATTACTGAAATTATTTATGTACTCTATGTATGTAGTTTATTTACAGAAATTACTTAGATTATGTAGACATGTCAAACTGTCAACAAACGACATGTATAAAATGAGATATATACCATTTATGAAGTAGTTTTTCGTGCTGAATTCGAATCTGTCAGAATTTTTTTCCAATTGCACATCACGCTATAAGTGTATGAAAAAGATGTTAATGACAAACAGAAATAAACGATTTCTATGTTTTTGTTAACGCTCAACCCAAAAAACATAATATTTGTTCAATGATTTAATGATTAAAGAAATAGGCGCAAAATAGTTTGAAAGAACGAAAAAACAACATTTAAGAACAACCCGTTAAATTCGAATAAATATCAATTTTTGTAATCAAACGAGGATCACTGATTCCCTTTAAAAGCTAATTTGACAGTTAACGCTTATTGAAAACTTAGCATGATGTTTATGAATAAGCACTAACTGTCGAATTAGTTTTAAAGGTGAATAAATGATTCCATTTTGATTAAAAACATTAATATTCAGAGTTAATAACTTTTTTTCAGTTTTATGTGATTATTTTGAAAACAATTAAAGTTACATGGAAAAAGTGAATGGTTAAATTTCCCATTTTATCATGCATCATTTCAATTCTAAAGACATTTTTCGCAGAAACATATTGTGTAGCTTTTTGCCAATAAGTTTGTATGCCGCAATTTTTGATAAAAAAAAGAATTATATTCTAAGAAATCTTGAAAATCTGACAGGAAGCGCTAACTTTAAAACTACTTTCAAAATTATAATTCAATATGCAATTGACAAAAATTTATTTTAAACAATAACATTTTTTTTCTTAATAAAGTTAATAACCGATTCAAATGTAAAGAGGTGACAATGAATTTTGAAAATGGAAATTTATTATTCAATTAGATATGCAACAAAAATTGGCTGATTAAAAATATTCTAAGTAGAAACTTCTTACTTATCCAGACTCGCAAATATAGTAAAATATGGGCTTACCTCAAATAGTGGAAGTAGAAATTTCTTATTTAGTCAGCCAATATTTGAATTATAAACAAAAAAATTTGTCATTTTATCATTTTCTTCCGTAGAAGCCTTATCTATTTATAGTACTAATATTGTAAAAGATTAATTCTGCTATTTGAAATAGTAACATTGGATACTAGATTTAAGAAAATAAAAGAAAGCTTGAGATGACAAGAGATTTTAGATTTTTCTGACCAAAGATTCACAGTAGATATTTTAGTCAGCAAAATAGCTTACTACTAATTTTCTGTAACAAATACTTTTTTCACTAATTGCATATGAGGAAATAAAATCTAGACAAATATTTAAATACTTAAAAACATGTACAACTTTATAGAGAATATCAAATTAATACTTTCAATGTTGTTAGAAATATACTTTCGAAGGTAAAAATTTATTTCAGTAGTTAATTAAAAATTCCTCTTTTTATTATAAATATTAGGATAATTTTCTCGTTTATTCATCCAGTATTTCCAGCTTGAGAAGAATATTATGATTGAAGAAACAAAAAGCTACTAGATGTTGAAGAGCTCATTGCATTTAATTTAAAATTTCATTTATATTTCACAAATATTGAAATAGAATATTTTTAAAGCAATACTTTTATCAGACAGTTAATATTCTAATATTGATCAATAATATTAGATAAGAAGTGTAATTAAATATTGTTCGTTAATTAAAGTTGGGCAGAATGTAGACTGACTAAAAAAAATTGGGTATGTATTTTAATAATTATGGCGTCAAAATTATACTAAACTTTTGAAAACTTGAAATATAACTTTGGATTTTGATAATAGTTTTTTCTCTATTAAAGGAAATATATTTTTTTATTCAGAACAAAATTTTTTAATATTTTAATCTTTAAAGATTGTTATTTAAAGGAAAAAATACATAATATGTTCCAATCTATTTCAAATTAAGCACGTTCTAACTTTCATGTGGTATTTAAGAGAAAAAATTCAAATAGTCACAAGCATTTGAATTTTATAGTCTATTTAAAAAAATTCTTTCTTTAAAATTCTATAGTTTTTTTATCTAAGTTTCTTATTTCACTACTTATACCAACTGCTGCATAATTTCGATTTCAAAATTCTAGGCCTTTTCCAGGGCAAATAAAAAATTCTAAATCTCAATTCAAAGAAAATTTAAGAGGTATGAGATTATGAAAAATAAAGAAACATTTTATGAAACTTTATGACTTTTCAAATTTGAGTTTATTTCCCATTTTTAAACACAATTCAACATTTAATAAACTACAAATTTCAAATCTTCAGTGCTTGAAATTTCATTCCATTTCGAGGACAAGAATTGGAATTCTAAAATTAAGCTCGAAATGCTTTTCATTTAGAAATTAATGAAATTCGTCGCTTGAAACGATAATTGAAGGATTACGTGTTCTTAAAATATTTCTTTCTAAAATTTTAAACATGCCACCTTGCATTGGTTTCGAATGAGACAAGTTTGTAGTTTTGATTTACTTGAAATTTGTATTTTGTTCATTAAAATTTTTTTAAGTTGGAATACTTTTCAAGGTTTCTATTTTTTGTAAATTAAAATTGGAATGCTTATAAATTTGAAAGAATTAACATTTTTTCTACTCAAATCTTTCTCATTTGAATTTTTATTAATTTGGAAGGATGTCCCATTTTTAACTATTTAAAAAGAAAACACTTTTTAACTCCATCCTTTTTATATCTATATATTTTATTTTGTAAAATTTAAATTTGATTTTTTTTAGAATATACCTAAATGCTGTTATTTAGAATTGATTTTTCTCAAAGCTACTCATATTTAAATATTGTTTAGAATCTTTTCGAATTTATATAATTAAACCAGTCAAATTTTCCTAACTAAGTAGTTGATTCACTAATTTGTTGGTTGATTAATTGATTAGTTTATTAATAAATAAGTGAATTTATTAATTGATTAGTTGAATGAGTAATATATTAATTAGTTGACTTTCCCGCTTAATTAAAAAAACCTGTGTGACAAAGCGTTAAATTATAAATTGTTCCATTTGGAAATTATTTCTTTCCAAATTTTTCCGTTTTAAGCGTTTTTAATTTGAAATTCTAGAAGTTTAAAGGTTCAATTTGACAGTTTTTAAATTTAAACATTCTTTTCTTTTCTAATTCTTATGTGACGTCCCGCGTCATTTACAAACAAAATTTAAAAAAGTAGTTTTTCAGAAAAAAAATTCTATTTACAAAAAATAGTTTAGTTAGCATGAAACGTATACGATATGTCTTTATTATAGAAGAGTAAATTCAACATAAAAATAAAAAAATACAAGTGTAGCTTTCTATGTGAAAACCTATTTTTTATAATTTTAAGCAAGTCGTCGACAAAGTTTAAATTTTTAACTGTTTTGAACATCTTTGATGCATTTCGAAGGAGGATGGTAAAAATCATCATAATGTTTTAAAAAATTGAAAAGCTGAATCGGATAAAAAACTATGGAATCTTAAGGAAGCAATGCGTGTTTTCTTCTTAAAAAGCGACGTCAAAAAATCAAATACCTAATTTACCCCACACGTAACTTTGTGCAAATTTTTTTTTCAAATTGGAAAAATACGTGTCTCCTAATTTTCTCTGATAAACAGCTTGAGTACCTGCCTGACTTGAAATAGATTCGATTATACAAAAAAACCCAAAGCCAAAAATTGATCAACTGCACTCTTTTCGATCAATGTTTTTTTTTGTTTACCCTTCTAAATGTACCAAAAAGATTTTTTACACTTAGAGGTATAAAAAACAATGGAAACTATTCAAGCGAATCGAAATTCCAGCGATTAAATCTTGTCTTACTTTGACCTACTATTAACAGTATAACCATATTTGTACACATTATTTTATCTACTTTTCTGATTCGATTTAGGTATCAAAATTCCGATGACAATGTATTAGAACGAAAGTCACTTGAACCCGCGAGAGGTCAACGGTACCAGACGGTGGTTGCATTTTAATTACGCGGTTTTGTAACGAACGAACGAATGAAAGAGGAAGAAAAAGAAGAAGTGGACAGCGTTGTTCCATGTAAGAGAGGAAAACGTGGACTGGGGTCTGTTACTTGGATGGCACGAGACTGCGGGGTGCAACCACATCGCCACGCGGCGCCAACCTCGGACAGCCAGCATAACACGCAAGTCTTTTCGGGCTGACCTTCCTGGGGACCTGTCATCCGTTTTTCTTACAGATACCACAAAAAGGCGGGATGCATTCTTTCTGATTTTTCGACACTGATAAAGCTCAACCAATAAATAATCATCGGTAAGAAAAAATACGTTTTTGTACATTTTATTCAGGACCGTAAATATCCACATTTATCTTCATAATTTGCTATAAAATACAAATAAATAATTATTCTTTTAATTTTACCCCCCATAATTCAATTTTGAAAGGTCCCAAAGAACCCATAGGTGAAAAATTGAGTTTGCGAGTTTCTGGCACCAATTATGATTTTTGCGGTTCCTTTAATACCAATTGTTTCTAATACACAAACTACTTCTTTTTTCTAATAATTAGAAGTTAACATAAATTGTTGAAATAATTTCTAAATGCTTTGAGCAATATTCTCCTAGAATAGAGTTAAAAAATTGTGTTTTTTTCTGAAATTTCAATTCTGTTTTCCACTTTTCACTCAGATTGCGGTAAAAGCTCATAAAATAAAACAATGGTTCAAAAAATGTAATATTGTTTGGAAATTTATTCTTTTAGATAATTGCTAGAAAATTTCAGTTTTTTCTGACATTTTTTACTTTGCTTTGGCTTATATGAATCATATCACACGTAAATTTTCCTTGAAATAGTTACTGGGAGACGATCTTCGAATAAATACATTTTTAAACATTTCTGAAAATATAGGAAAAAGAATCAAAACAGAAAGCGTTGGAACTTTCTAATAATAACAAAAGAAAACATATATTGCGATCTTGTTATTCTCGTCATAAAATAGTCAAAATGTTCTGAATCTCTTCTTTCTTGAAATTCCAGAATTTGGATGAAAACAAAAAAAAAGAATTTTCGAAAAACAGCGAAAATAGTCGAAGTTTAGTAACTGAGAGAATAAGAATATTACATAACTCTTTATTTTTAAGTTAGTACATCAATTATTTGTAGATAAATGTAACAAAAGTGATATTAGTTTTTATTTTAAGTGCTGCGTACATCTTTTGGGAAATAATGTTTGAAAATTATTTGAAAAATCATTTACCTTATCTTCATAACATACATGCAGTCGAATCTGGATTTAGTGTTTCTGAGAATTGAGATTTTAAACAAAAAATTAAAATATTACTCTCTTTACTTCTCTACGACTCTTCCAGAATATACACTTTATTTTTGCTCGAAAAAAATAATATAAAATATTTGTAATCAATTCAAAAGTTTAGGAATATTTTAAAGGAAAAAAGGCATCTTTTTTCTTCTCAATTCTCAATTTCAGCATTCTTTTTCGGACGTAAAAATTGGGAGATTTTGACGCGATTTTAACCTTTTTAACAATATTAGTATTAGCATCAGTTTCAGAGCAGAGACAACATGAAAACCTGATAAAACAAACCACCCCGTCTAGTACGATGACCCCTATCCGAGTATAAACCGAACCAAGCGCTACTTAACTTCGATGATTGTATGAGGAGCCTTAAACACTTTCATGTACCTACTTGGAATCAGATTTTTAACCCAAAGATGTGTTATTCCTGGTCGATAATTTTTTTCCTCGTTGTATTCAAAATTCCAAACAACTTTCCTTGTGGGTTTTAAGATCTAGAATTTGTATTAAGTTAAACAATACAATTTTAAACTCATGTTTAAGAATACTTTTAGGCAAATGTAAGATAATCTATGCCACTGAATTACATCTCATTAATTAATTAAATTCAAATTGATTATGAATTTTTATGATTTATACTTTACCGCTTTAATTTGACAACTTTAAT
This sequence comes from Druon quercuslanigerum, assembly GCA_010014905.2. Classification (NCBI taxonomy): domain Eukaryota; kingdom Metazoa; phylum Arthropoda; class Insecta; order Hymenoptera; family Cynipidae; genus Druon; species Druon quercuslanigerum. The sequence continues at coordinate 11,637 of JAAAKG020188890.1, read as the reverse complement.
ATTTATGTTCCTAAAATGTGACTAATTTACAATCAATTATTTTTTAAAAAATATTTCGAAGCATTAAAGATTTATACAAGTTCTGACGTTTTTTGCTTGCATTATTTTAAAACGAGGCTTTTATTAATGGAAAGAGGGTAACGCATGGAAATAAAAGAAAATCAAGTGGAAAATCTAATAATAAGTGACGAGTAAAATGAGTTTGGTTTCCAAGAAGACGAGTCAATAAAGCGACCAAAATTTGTCTCTGTCTTAAAAATATATATCTTTAAAATAGGTAGGTAAACAACATGAAAATACACTTTCTAAGAAAAGAAGGAAACAATGAGAATACTATTAAAGCAAATAAGGGAATATACATTCATTGCATTAAGATGATTTTTTTAGACCACATGACCCCTCGATACGTAAGATTCTATTTTTTTACTCAATATATATGAAAAATATATAACCTGTTTTCACTGTAAAAGAAATTTTAAGTGATTACAATGGATTTCAAAAGATTAAAAATATTTCTAGTGGTTTGAAAATATCTAACAAATTCAAACAGATTTTAAGGTATTTCAAAGATTTACAACACAATTTTAGCGAATTAAAAAGGATTTTAGGGATTTGAATACATTTTTCAATACTTTAAAGCTATTTATTTCTGCAAACATCTTCGAGGAAATATACTGTGTAGGTTATTAATTTATAAAAAATAGAACAAATATTGCACATTCGGGAAACTTTTCATTAAGACCTTTGATCTCTATTTGAAAACGGAAACTAGGAAATAATAAACAAACCAGCCCACCTGATTCTCGCGCATGTGCAGATACATGCGGTATTACTGCATCGCACAAATGACGATAGAAAAACGATGGAGTTTATCCTTTTTTAATATTTATAAAAAAAATATATTCTAATCATAAATATTATTTTTTTTAATCTGAAATGTTTTTTTAAGAAAAATCTCTGATGACGATTTTGTTGTCAAAATGTACTTTTGAGTTTTATTATCAGATTTACAGAAAAATATGTTTATATTTTAAGTTCAATTTTATAGGTTTTTTTATTATTTTATATATTTTACCAAAAAAAAGTCTCACGCAAATGACGATTAAGACGACAAAAATCGAGGGACAGACTTTAACGTTTATACAATATTATTTGTTTGGCTTGAAAAATTTGCATAAATTAAAGTTTGTTTCCTCTAAAGGTTACAAACTTGACATTTACCATAGACGTTTTTTTAGGCTAACTGGCAAAATAAAGGTGAAAATCCGTATGTTCTTGTACAAAGTGGGGGTGGGACTCCTAACGCTAATGACGTTTGGGGCAGTTTTATATTAAATTTAAGTCAATAGGAACAGAAATTTAAAAAAATGAAGTGAACATTTCTTAAAGGATCATGATAAGTATTTATTAAATAAAAATAAAAAAGAGTAAGAGTTACTATTTTAATGTTATATCACTGGGACTTCAAGTTTGCCTGCAATTTGAAAATCACCCAGATACTGAAGTATTTTCGCAAATTTTTAAGATATAAAAGTATTTTAGAGGATTTCGTAAGATTGGAAAAGATTTAACGGAATTTGAAAGAATTTTGGAATGTTATAAAGGATTTTGAGGAATTGGAATGGCTTTTAAAAGGTTTTCATGGATTGAAATATTTTAAGGGATTTCAAGAGATACGGAAAGGTTCCAACTGCTCTTAAAAATTTCAATGAATTCTAAAGAGTATTTCCAAGGATTTTAAATGAGAACAAAGGATTTTTGTGCAATCTTGAAGATTTTAGTCGTTTCTCAAAGATTTTCAAAGTTTTTAATGAATCTTAAGAAATTTGGATGGATTTTAAAGGATACTTAACGGTTTCTACGGATTTTGAAGAATTAGGAACGATTTCCATGGATTTCAAGGGATTTTAAGAGATTTCAAAATATTTCACGGGATTTTGAAAGATTTTAAAGGCTTTTAAAGGATTTCTTGTGACACCATATTATTTTCACGAAATTCCAAAAAATTTAACGGAATTTAAAAGGATTTCTGAGTATTATAAAAGATTTTAAGAGGTTTCGAAGAATTTTAATGGCTTTTAGAATATCCCGAGTGAAATATTTCTTCTTGAGTCTTGAGATGTACACAAATTTTTTTCTAGAGAAAGTTATATTACCAATTTAGGGCTTTAATATTTTCCAGGGTCAAAATTACAAAAGTTTTCATTTTTGAATTAATTTTCCATTATATTCCGACCTCTACAAACTATGGACCCCACCGGTATAGCGTGCAATTTTCAGGATTCAGATAGCTAAGCTGGAGCCAAGCAGTTTACATCTGCTAAGGATGAAAATTTTACGACCGATAGAACTTGTGATTTTATAATAAATGATTCGCTTATTCAAAAATCGGAACCTGTCAGTCTCAAGGACTACATGCACATAAATATTTTAAAATTTTAAGTTTTAATATCCAATTCTGAAAGATAGAAGTGAACATATAAGTATAATTTGATAGAATCTTGTAGTGAACGATATTCTTGCTCCATTTCTGTTTATAACACAATTCAAACTATGATTTTTTATTTTAAAAAAATATATGTATGTTAATAAAGAAAAAATAACAATAATCGAGAGACAGACGTTAAAACCTTTTATATTAATATTCAACTGAAATAAAAAATGGGTACAACTTATACTTCTGTTCCTTTAAAAGTCAAAAACATGAAACAGTAATGTTGTTTTCAAATGTTGTTCACAAGAACGGAAAACATTATTTTATAGATGTAAATATTGAGGTTGGTACAAAGTACAAATGCAAATTTAAGAAAGGGATTGACTATTTAGTAGAGGGTGATAACAAAATTTATTCATTAAATAATAAACCGTAAGACTTTCCATGTAATTTTTATATTGTCAGGACTTTAAGTTTGCCGACAATTTGACAATTGAGCGCTCCGATTCCAGAACGGGGCATAACTCGGTAGAGTTGGAGGGAGGTTGGCCCCTGGCATCTAAAAATCGAAATTTGAAAATTTGATTTTTGATGAATGCATTTTTATAGGAAATTAGATGGCGCATCTTTTTTCCTCTAGAAAAAAAGTTTAATCTTTTATAGTTTTCGAAATAAACATGATAATGATGTTTTTTTATGAAAACGATTTGTAATTAATTTTTGGTCTCTCGCTCGTCGTCATATCTACAGTTTTTGGAATTTTTTACTGAAATTTAGAGAAAATACTCTCCAAAGTATCTTTAGAACGATGAAATGAGCGAAAGGTGTATGTCATTATTCACAACAAAATAAAAAACAAATTTTGAGGCCATTCCGAATGTAAATCCTTATAATCTTCGATCGCTTCGTTTATCGAGCGAAGTTGGAGCAAATATAAGCTTTATGTGGAAAAGTTGTTCAAAAAACTATAAGGTAGTTTTCTGTGAAAACCTTTTTTCAAAAAACTGAATAGGTAAAAAACTGCGAATGCAAAACTTGGAGAGCGCGAACTAAACTCTTGTAGGCGACAGGCATAAGGACGGACTCAAGTGTAGGTACGCAAGTGAATGATGCGAAAGTTCAGAATAATATAAAAACTATCGAATTATGATGTATTCAAAGAGTTTGAATACTTTTATAACGCACGAATGAACAAGTTACATAATAATATAATAATAAATATTAAATAATAAAATATTATGAACAAGTTATATCAAGTAATATAAAAAGGACGGAAAAAGAGAAAGAGTGAGAGGTTGGTTTTTGGTTGATTCTTTCCGTTCTTTTCCCTCTTTTTTCTTTTCTATTGATATTTATGTCTCTAATGAGCCGACAAGTGAGATAGTTTGGAAATATATTTTTTAATAATTGAATTTTTTTCATGTTCCTTTGCATAAAATTATTCTTGAAAAAATTTATTATTTTCCAATCTCAAAATACAAAATAAATTACATTTTTAAAATCACAGATATGGCCACTTTTCTACCCATAAATTCTAAAAAAAATCTTCATAATTTGCACACAATACATGTCCGGATTATATCAAATGCATTCTACAAGAATAGTTCTACAGAAGTTATTCAATTTGTTTTCAATTAGTAAAGCCAAGAAAGAATTGTTTACACGTTGCACTTAAGTTATTTCTGCATTTTTTTCTAACATTTTTCGACCAGTTATCTTCACATCTAGTGCGTTTCCTAGCTCAAACTTCGCTCGATAAACGAAGTGATTGAAGATTATAAGGAATTAAATTCGGAATGGACTAGAAAACAATTTTTTATTTTGTTAGAAATAATGATATACACGTTTTCACTCATATCCTTATTCTAAGGATACTTTGGAGAGTATTGTCTCTAAATATTATAAAAAATTCCAAAAACTTTTCTAGAGGAAAAAAGATGCGCCATCTAATTTCCTATAAGAATGCATTCTTCAAAATCAAATTTTCAAATTTCGATTTTTAGTTGCCAGGGGCCAAACTGCCTCCAACTTACCGAGTTATGTCCCATTCTGGAATCGGCGTGCTGAATTACTCAAAGAAAATTTCAACAGTCGAAAGCGGTATGAGCGTTCAAAGTACTCGAAATTGGATAAATAAAGCGTGCAAATAGCCGGAGGATAGTGTCGGGTTTCTACTTAGTTATTAATCCCGAGATATCCATTGCGACATTGCAATCTTTGCACACAAATAGACGTCCCTCCTGTATTCCCATTAAATAAACTTTAGTATTTTCTCAATCTTAACTTCCAAATTTATATTACGCTCGAGTTATCAAAAATAAATTCATTGCCTACTTGAGAGAAACGGTTTAAATACTGTTACGCCTTTTACTACAGTTTTTCGCAGCTTCTTAAATAATAAGGTTTAACGAAATTATTCGTGCTTAGAAAAAAAAACAGTTTATTGTTCTTCTAGGTAACAGTTAACAGATATGCATACCGAAAAATCTCAAGAGTTATTCATCCGTGAGATTAAATATTGGATTTATATTACATTGTTGATCCTCGTTCGTGATTTTAAAGATGAGGAAAATTTAACTGTGTTCCTATTTCCGTTTAAAATGCGATGTTAGTATAGTTAATAAATGGCGTGGCTGCTAGAGTATAATGTACTAGAAACAAGTGGAAAAAGTGACTACTTTCAGCAAAAAGTGACTAAAAGTGATTACTGTTCACACAAAAGGTGACATGTAATGTTAGTATGAACACTTATCTACTCGAAAGTATCGATTTCATTACAAATTTAGTTGATCGGTTTATGTTTACAAGATTTGATGAAATTTTATTCCTGAATGCGAGGATAAAGACCAAGTTCACAAGTGCTAAAACGAGTTTCACAATTTTTGTTCAGACTAATTGTAATTCATGTTATTATATTATATATTGAAATAATTTGAATTTTGATATTGCGGACTTGACAGCCAAAACTGCACTCAAAACTGGGTGAATGGAGTGATTTTTCATGAAAAGATGGAAATAGGGTATTATACTCTTTTAAATATAATTCATTTAGTTACCATGTCCATATTTTCAACACAATACTTGAATTTTTAATCAAAAAGATTAATTTACAATTAAAAAGATTAATTTTCTACTGAAAAACATGAATTTTCCACAAAAATACGAAAAATCAACCAAATATACTTTGATTTTTTTTACTGAAAAAGATCAATTTTCAACTCTAAATAGAATAGATAATTTTTAATGTAAAACATTCATTTTAAAACAAAAGAAAAATGAAAATTTAAAAAAATAGTTACATTTTAAACCGATAAAGATAAAATTTTTACAGAAAGAGATGATTTTTCAATAAAACAGATTGATTTTTAACAAAAAACACAAATTTTTAACCAAAAATGGTAATTTTCTACTAAAAAGACGTTTTCTAACCAAATTATTGAATTTTCAACCAAATACTCAAATTTTCAACCAAAAAGATGAATTTTTAAACAATAAAATTAATTTTACACAAAAAAGACGAATCTTCAACAAAATATTTGTATTTTTAGCCAAATAGTTAGAGTTTCTACTGAAAGAATAAGTTTTTAGTAAAAAATGGAAAATTTGAGTTTGAATTAAAAAAAAATTATTTTCAGCCCAAAAAGAAAGATAACTTTTCAATTTAAAATAAAATAGTTAAATTTTCTGTGCAAAAATTTAATTTCAACAATAAAAGTTGAAGTAGTTCAATTTTCAACTAAATAAATGAATATGAAACTGGAATGATGAAACTTGAAACAAAAATGTATATATTTAAAAAAAGTTGAATCCTCAGTCAAAAAAAAATTAATAATTGTCAACCAAATAGTTGCATTTTAAAGAAAAAAAATTGAATTTTTACCAGAAAAGGGATTAATTTTTAACAGAATATTAATCTTGTATCCAAAGTAATAAACTTTCATCAAAAGAGTTGAATTTTTAAACCAAATTGTCGAAATTTTTTGAAAGCCTTTGAATTTCCAACCGGAAATGATAAGTTTTCAACAAATAGGTTCATTTTCAATCCAGAAAGATGTCTTTTCTACCGAAAATGATTAAATTTCTATCTAAAAAGACGAATTTTGAAGAAAAAATGTGAATTTTTTACCAAAATTATGACTTTTTAACAAAATATAAAAATTTTTAATAACATAATTCAGTTGCGCCTAAATAATAACATTCTACTTAACAAGTTTAAATTCAAAACCAAAAATATAAAAGTACTCTTTTTGTGCAAGAAGAATTACGTTTCTACCACAAAAAGTTCGATTTTGTTATTGGGTTCTATTAATTTAGTTACCATGTAAGCAAAAAAACAAGAATATGGAGAAAAGAGTAATTCTTGGAAAATGGGTAAATAGGGGAATAGGAGGGAGAGTGTGAAGTTTGATATTAAATAGCATTTCCATGCCATTGATGGCTATAAATTCGTTCAATGTTCTTTTTTTTGTAGTCAAAATCTAAAATTAGATAGATTTCCATTTGAAAAGTTAATACAGTCCATTTCTCTTAAAAAGCGACTAAAAATTTAATTTAAATAAGTGGATAAAAGTGATTCAAATGACATTGTGGTAGTCCTGAAATTGTTGCTTTATGAAGAGGTAAACTATTTGATTACTTTCATCATATTCTCAATAAACATTGTTTATTAAGCAGTAGTCATGTTTAGTCAAAACTATATTTTAATCTAAGATAATTCGTAAATTATTTAAAACTTTTAATGAACATTTCAGAAATTTAAATAAATTGAGTCAAGGTTAGCATCTAGTATTTCTGAATCGCGTACGACACAATTGTCACTAAGCCAAGGTTGAATATAGGCTTTGATTTTCTATGAAACTGATCACCTGTGCTCATAATCAGATATCATGAATAAAAATAAAATTTCTAAATTTTCCAAACGTTCCAAAAGTAAAATTAAAATTAAAAATTACTTTACCATTAACTTTGGCATATCATCAGCTCCCGTGGGTATTTTTTCTGTAAAGAAAATCTTGAATCCGACATCTTGAATTTAAACATTTCAAAATTCTGATTTCAGATTCGTAATCAGCGACCCCAAAAACTAAAAATAGATTCTTCAAAAATGAATTCTTTCGAAAACAGGCATTTTTTATGTTTATTTATTTATATAACAATCATTATAAACAATTATGTCAAATAAGCTATATTTTTATGTTCTCTTCCAAATAATTTAGCAAATGAATAATGAAAATCCGAGCTAAATACGTTAACAAATAATGAAATAGCAAAAATCTGAAGTTAAGTTGGTGGTAACCCACGTTACCACTATGCAAAAAAAGGTTTAAAAAATCAAAGCGCTCAAATTTCATTGGAAATAAATCATAACTTCGCTAAAGAAAAATAAAATTAATGGAATGAAGAAATCGACTAAAAAGGATTGAAAAAATGTTTTTCATACACAAGGGAATAATTTGTCCCTCTGCAGAAGAATATCGCACTTGTGAATCAGCAAATGGAAATTTAAGCTCTGATTGCACAGCTATGGAAATCGTGAAATCGGGTCAAATAAAAGATCATAATAGTTTCACCGGTGTCATATTTATGGATGAAAAGTGTCAGAAATCGATGACACTCGTGTAAATGCGAATTAAAACGAGAAATGGAAATTTTTATAACTTTTTATGTTACACGCGATGTGCTGTCAAAAGTGATTTGCGTTTCAAGCTTGAAAATGGGTGAACTATTATCCTGTCCCCAAGTAAATTGAATTGAAACTCAACAAGTTTCAGTGAATAATCGTTTCAAAAATAATTCGTTTGAATTATCAATGAATTTATATTAAATTTTAACATTTTTTTCATAATTAAATTAATTTTAATTCACTTTGCATCGATATTAAATTCAAATTGAACTGCAAACATTTTGAAAAATTGATATACTCCTTTACACGAATTTATTTATTCGTAGCAATGAATAAATTAAAAAGTATTATGATTTTGACGTTTATAGGCATTTGCAAATTATTGCTGTTTTTTAACAAACATTTCTATTCGACATGATCTTTTTCTGTTTAATATTGCTAGCAGGTCATTTTCGTCCTTACTGGATGCACTAAAAAATGATAAAAATTGAAACATTTTTTAATCGCAAAAAAATTAGCCTAAACAATCGTCCTTTTTATATTTTCACTCATAAATTGACATTCTTCGCTCTACAGACGTCAAAAACTCCAATAACAATGTAAGAACATTTTTTTCATATAACTCTAATAGAAGTTCTAAATAATTGTTTTAATAGTTTTCTACGCATTCATTGCTACAAATAAATAAATTGATTCGAAACCGGAAATAATTCTAAGTGTTTAACTTCATTAATTGAATTATATTTTTAAAAAATCGAAAAGCGTTTTCACTGTTTTTGGACCACCCTTTTATACATATTTACATTGTGTTTAATTTTTTATTTATAAGCTTGTTCCACTGATCTATCAAAGATACAGACAAGTGTAAGGAAAAGTTTACAGCAATTCAATGGATAAGAGAAAGAAAGTTTGTAGTTCTTCTGTTCAGAGCGTGTAGTGATAAAATATACAAGAAAGAATTCTCTGTTTATCCGGTAAACTCCCACGTGAGAAGAATAAACCCTATAGTTATGAGAATTACTCTCTCGGTTTCCTTCAATATTTACAGTACGTAGAGGTGAGAAAATTATTTTAGGGAAATATTGTTTTAAACCATTTTTTTACTTGTTCTCAAATTTATTGAAAATATCTGAAAGCATAAAAATCATAAAAAAACTTGCTCTTTGTATTCAAAATATCTGTCTTCTTTCTTGAAAACTATTGCATATTCAATTATTGATCTTTCTTTTTTTATATACTTTTTATATTTTCTACAATGTGCAGTTAGAAGCCTAAAAAATTAGAAGAATAGAAAGAAATCATGCTTTTATTTGCACTAGGAATATAATAGTAAATTAAGGACAGAAATGTGATTTTTGTATTCTGGGCGAGGTTCTTGCGAGTGACAGGAAACTGAAAAGGTATTTCGAGGAAGAGCGCTAAGGTAGAAAAGGGTGGTGAAAGGATGGAAGCCTCATCACGTGAAATGCATTATGCATGCAAAATTTACTTGTTCCTTTTATCTTTGGATTGTCAACACGAAGAGCTGTAATTAACAGGCATAGGGAAAAGCAATTAAGTTGATTTTGACAAAGTGATGCGAACTTGCAATTCTGAACAAGAATTAAGATTTGATCTTCAATAAAGAACAAGTTAAAGCAAAAGGGACTTCCAAAAACAAAAATTTAAACCAGTCCAGTTTAAACTAACTAGTGTAAATAAACAGTGTATGACTTCATGACTTTAAATAGAATAAGTTCAATATTGAACTATTTCAAATAAAAAATATTGTATGTAATCTTAAAAAAAGCAAAAATAATGTATAGTTCAACCGCTATTTTAAACGTTTCTCAAAACTTGAATAATTAAAATTTTAACTTCCTAAAAGAGGCAGTTGGGAGCCCAAAGCCTTTTTTTGTTGCGTCTTGTTTTTGTTGTGCTAAACAAAGTTTCGTTGAGTCAACAAAACTATTTGGTGAACCAACGAGAGAGGCGATTACACACGCGGAGTATTACAATGAAACCGAGGTAAAATTTCATTTTGTCTCAAGTTACTGAAACCCAATTAATACTAAAGTGTACGATCATTACTGTGAGACTTTTTAAGACAAGATATATGACAATATCATGTAAACATTTTTAAATGAGTGACAATAAATATGATTAAAGATAAAAAAACCTAATTTAACATCAAAATCAAACTATTCTTCAAATCTGTTTTACGTCTATTATGAAATGTTTATCTAGTCCTTTGAAATTCTATGAACTCATTTGAAAATGTTATAAATCCCCTAAAATTTGCTAAATCATGTGGAAATCTTTTGAAATGCTTTTATTTTACTGAAGACTGTTCATAATCTCTTTAAACCCATCTAAAGGATTGATCTCCTTTCAAAATTCATGAAAATGCTTCGGTATTCCATGAAATCATTTAAAACCATGGAAAACCTTTTGAAAAACTTTTGAAATACCTTAAAATCCTTTTAAATCTTCTGAAATGCCCCCATTAAATATCTTTAAATCTTCGAAATTTAATTAAAAATCCATTGAAATCACAAATATTCTTATTGGATATGTACTTTTAAAATTCCATGACTTACTTTAAAATATTTTAAAATACACCAGAACCTTTTAAGACCGGTCTTAATAATTGATCAAACTTCATGCGAATTCTTTTCAGCCGTTTTTAGGTTTTGGAAATTTATTTTTTTATTTATTTCTTTCTCAAAAACTATAGGCTCTGTTACAAATTTTCCAGAAATAAAAATGTCTTAGAATTAGTCAAACAATATTCTTGAATTCTTTCAGATTTTTCTAAACATTTTTTTGCACATTTAAAATTTTTGATTTTTTGAAAATCAAAAATTTTTTCTAAAAAACATGAAAAAATTTCATAGTATTTTATGGATAATTTCAAGATATTTTGAATCTATGGAACTTTTTTTTAAACTTTGAAGTTTTTGAGAAAAATAACGATGATGGAAAAAACAGGTTTTGGGACACTTTTGCATTTGGTCCTCCATTTTGGAAGAAAAAGCACATATATAAAAATTTTCTGTTAAGGTTTAAGAATTTTTAGCATTAATAGTTGAAGAAATTTTAAGATATTAACGCGTTTTATGTCTGAAAAAAATGATAAAAATAAAAAATCAAATATTTTTCACTATTTTTGTATACAAAAACCGCCATATTTAATTTTAAAGTCAAAATAGTTGAGTTTTGACGACGGATTAGAATTTAGCTCACCAAAAACCATAAGGATGCTTTATCTTAAATGGAAATATAGAGGGAGATGAAGAAGAAGAATATACACGGTCAGGAGGAAAAAGGAGAACGGTAATTGATTATGTAATAGTGGATGATGAGATAAGAGAGAAGGTTAAGAAATTAGAGGCAGGTGAATATATTGATTCGGTTCACTTTCCATTAATAGTGACATTAGAGGGAGAAAAAGATAATGGTAATATACGTAAAAAGGTGGCACAGATAAAGAGTGTAGGTACTGTAGGTAACGGAGATTGTTTAAGGCAAGGAAAAGAAAAGTTTAGAGAAATGGTTAGAAATATCAAAATGGGAGAGGAAAATGTGGACAAGGAGATGG
>JAAAKG020188879.1:0-24911 GCA_010014905.2 Druon quercuslanigerum | reverse complement strand
ATCAGATTGGGAAAAAAAAAATCTTCGATTTTCGAATTTTGGCCAGCTTTTTTGCCGTTTCAGACCACTGTGCGACGCTAGAAGTGCTTTATTCCCAGCTCTGTTAACCTTACGACATGAGCCCCTTTTCCGCCCGCCAAAGCTTCTAGGGAATCAAGAGTCGAATGTCGGAAACAAGAAGTGCCATATATACCGGAACTTTATGTTCCCGACAATTTTTTCTGTCACGCAATCGAGGCCTGACATATTTCTTCTGGATCTGGAGAAACGAACCATGTTCATAATCGAATTGTCGGCATCAGCAGACAAAAAAACGCAGCCACGCAGAATAAAGGAAAGAGAGGTATTGAGACTTTATAGAGGCATTGCGACGGGTATGTTTGAAATAATTTTTGAATATAGTTTGTTTACATTCCCTTAGAACGAAAAGTTTTAGTTTGTTACCTTATTTATTTATTGACTTATAGTTACTCTTAAATTTAATTTTTTGGAAAGCCTTTCGTTTTGAAAACCTTTAAGCACACCTAAAGCGTTTATGAAAAATCTGCCCGCCGCGCGGGCACATTCTCATCGCGGGCTTCGCGCGCAGCTCGTTTCACTCGCACATTTGAATGCGTCTAAGGCTCGATTAGGTATTCACCTCGCGCTACGCGTTCAGACACATTTAACTCATCCTTTACAGGCAGTTCCTACAGGTTTTCGGACTTCGTGTGCTCGCTATTACGCGCTTCGCGAGCTAATAGCTAGTCTCTTAGTAAGCTTCATCGTTATAATATGCTTTTGGTTCAATTACGTCAGTTTTACATAAAAAGAAGAACAAATTTACTTACATTCAAGTCGGTTAAGTAACAAAATGTATTAAAAAGATATTTATAAGAAATTATTTTTTAATTGTTAACTAGATATTTTTTCAGCAGATTAATTTGGTAATATACTATACTTACGGAAACAATTATTAAACATGATGAAAATAAAGAAGGGTGGAATCAACAGTAAAATCTTCATTTCCCTGGATTCAGTAGTGTTTTTTTAAAAATATTTCGAGACAATAACTCACAATACGCTGACAATGTTTAATTCGTATGTTCTATAGTAATTAGCTACTTAATGGAAAAAGTGACTCATATTTAGAAAAAGAGTTTCGTGAAACGGATCAGTACGTATCTGAAAATGAAAAATTTAGAGTTATTAAACTAACTCACAAAAAGTACTAAATTTTGGAGACTATGCTGAAAATTACTTTGGCAAAAGCACTTTTACTTCCAATGTTATGCACAATTTAAATTTGGCTCTTAGGGGATTTTCTTTGAGGACTAATAAGAATGGCTTACAGTTATGCACTTAAAAAAATTACGACTGATTTTGATTCTCTGACAAATTGAAAAAATATCCTCTTTTTTTGTCTCATATCAAGCAATTTTAGATTACGTAAAATTACAAAACAGGGAAATATTCTGTACGGAATGAAAAATAATTAGACTCATACAATTTATGTTAGAAGCTCTCAAAATTAAAAACTTTATGACCAAATATTTAAACATTGGTATATCAAATAAAAAAGGAGTTAAAGTGGCGCATTGTGTAATTCCAAGCGTTCGCTTTTTAACAATTTTATTTTAAATTAAATAATGTAGAAATCGACTGAAATCAGAATAAAATTTCAAAATTATGACCATTTCTTTACATTTTTTTTGTCATAAATTTGATTTGATATATGTTTTGTTAGATTGCCCGTAATTCGCCATGCTGTTAAACACAATTTGCTCAAGATCGTATCCGTCTTTCAAGGTTTTTACCTAAAGAAACTGCGTTTAATGCTAACATTAACACATTGCGAAATAAATTATGCATAAATAAGTGTGCTCCTCTCTCTAACCGTTCTTTTGCAATCAATCACTGTTTCGGAAATCTAGGGATTTTTTGTGACCAAAGATTTAAATTAACAAAAATCAACAATCTTCGTTTTTTGATCATTTGATCAAGTTGATCAATTTTCTACCCAAGCAGACAAATTTTCAGAAAAATACATGCATTCCTAATTAAATCATTTAATTTATAACTTTCAAGGGAAAAATTTTTAACAAAAACAGAAAGCTACATTTTCAAATAAATAGTTCATTTTTCGGTTGGCTTTTTTCCAAGTAAAAAGAAAAATTTTTTATATCTTTTCCCAAACCCGATAAAACAGACTTACGCGTGAGATAATTGAAAAATAATTATTTATTTATGTTTTATAGCTAATTGTGAAGATAAATAATAAGTGACAAATTGATTAAGAATACTTTAGTATATACTTCATTTAGTATTATTTATTAATATGCTACTCATAAACAAAATACCTGCAGGCATAAAAGAAAGAAAATAAACGGAGTATTAATTTTTTCAATTTTATGTTAGCATTCTGGATGCAAGAAAAGAAATGAAAATAGAAATTTCTTGATATTGTGTTGGCAATGTTCGCATACAGGTGAAAAAAGGTGAAGTAGACATCTATTTGAGAATGCAAACCCTACATTCAAATGCTTTTGGTAATAGTAGGTACTGCAAAATTACTTTAAAAAAACGATCTTATAACAGGTAATTCAATATTTTTTTGGTAGACACTACTATGGACTGGTTACCTAATTTACATTACCTAGCACAATTAAATACATAACATATGTTTCAACTATTTCGAAGTATGGATTTGTCAACATTGTGAACATAATTCATATTAGGTTCGAAAATCTTGACATCAAATCGTGTCTAACACTATAAAATTTCAAGATCTATTATATTTAATAATAATATATTTCTATTATATTTAAATTACCTTATCTTCTTTTATATTCCTATCATTGTTTGATGAATATAGGAGTTATCAAGTTTTCTGTTAATATCCTGACATTTACACAACACTGACTACTTTTCAATAAGATGGTTGAATTTCTATATTAAAAGAGGGACATTTAACAAAGAAAATTATTTTTACAAAGTAATTCAAATTTAACCTACAAGTTAAATTTCTAATTAAAAGGTTAATGTTTTACGAAAACAGAGAATGTTACAACCAAAAAAAATGTACTGGAAATTACCAATTTGGTATCCTTTTTGGCGTGTACTATTCCAGTTTGCATATAATCAAGTAAGTGAGAAGAGGGGAAAGAAAAAGCGATTTTCTTAAAAATAGACAATAGAAAAATTTCAAGTAAGGGGTAAGAAGTAGAAAATTTTAGGAAAATTTGCATTCAGATTTATTTATAAGTAAAGCATACTAAATAAATATTCAACAAAATTTTTTTCCACTGAAAATTTTTTCGTGAATTACCGCTCAAAGTTTAGAACACTTTTTAAAACATAACAGCAGATTTAGGTCCGGTACTTTGTTTGTTCTTCATTAAAAAACTGTTCTGTGTGCATCTCGGAACTTTTTTCTGATCTATCATTAAAAGCGTAAAATAAATGTAAAATATAATATTTCTAAACTAAAAAATTTCAAAACGCAAATAATACCTAGTTATTGTGAACATAAATTCAAAAAGTGAAAATTAAAATTTTAAACTAAATAAAGACCAAACTATGCAAGGTACAACAAAATATGAATCGAACAGACCTTTGCGCCTTAGGAAAATCTACACACTTTTTTGGGATCAATTTTTATAAGACACATATCTTTTCATTAGTAAAAAACAACATTAAAAATAACATAAATTAAATTTTTGGACAAACGCCACAAGCTAAGAAAAAAGTATTCAGACAAAAGTTATCAATCCAAAAATGGGATACAAATTTGTTTAGAACAATTTTTTGATAGATTTTTTGATGATGAGTACTTTTTTTATAGGACGCATATTTTTTTCCCTTGTAAAAAATAACGTTCGGAATAAAAAAATTAAATTAAAATAAAACCAACGCACGAGACAAAAAACATAAAAATACAAAAGTTATTTAACCAACAAATTCCTACAAATTTCACATCCTACCATAACATTTTCATAAACAAAGTTTTTTTCGTAAATTATATCTAAGAATTTCCTGTAAACCACTTTACGCCAGGATACGTGTTTTTTGTTTAAATCGTGGAAAATTACATTGCAAATAAATAAATTAAATTTTTTGAAGAAAAAATATAATGCATTGATATATATTTTGCAAGATAGCTGAGAACAAAATGCAATGCGAAATAAGAAAAAAATACCAAAGTAATTATTAAATATAATTAAAGTTTTTTGCAATATCTGAATAAGCAGTCCCAGACCGAAGTGGAGAAATAATTATGATATACATTTGCTATAATAGTGTTAAACATAATCTAGAAAAGTTCGAATTGTGGACAAAATCTAGTGCAAAGCACAAGGTATATGATGAGAATGAGTTTGTTAAAGCCGAAAGAGCTTTAACCAAAGAGAATTCACAATAACTAAAATGCAATTGTCGATGCTTTGATCTTTAGTTTTACAAGGCCTAATTCAATATTTAAAAAATTTTGTTTTTTGACAAGACAATATCTTTGATAGAAGCTATATAAATCTTAGCCATGTCACACGTGTTCTTCGGTATACGTGTTTCATTCCTCAAAAATGATCTCTGATGGACATACCTACGACAATAAATAAAATAAAAAGCATGAATGTTATTCATTGACTCGTTTTCTGCTTTCTCTAACGACATTTGTCGTTCTGGCACTTTTCAAAGTTCATTTTATCAAAAATACGTGAAATTTTTCATATTTGAAAACAACCAAACGGTCAGAGATCATACTTTTGTATTAATTTCTATTGGCGCGCCCTATAATTCATAAATAAATTATTACCTAGGTTTAATTCTTATTATTAAGTTTCAGATATTTCTTTAAAATATACACAAAAATCAAACAGATTAGTTTTAAATTTATTTACCTAAGCTTGTTGATTCTGAATAATATTTGCAAAAACTCTTTTTTGCGTTCGAGAAATATGTGTGAAATTTCATAAGTCTCGCCGAGCCGATTTTATGCGATGTGCATCAAAATTCGCAAAAAAATATTTTTAACTAGTACAAATCCATGTAAGAATCCTACTTAATAATTCATGTTGATTGGTTTTATAACAAAATGCACTAAAAATTATTTGTGAAAATTGTTTAATAAAAGTTGATAAGATATTTCTATTATATTAAATTTTTACATTCTCATACGAGATGACAGATTTTTGGAACTTATTTTGGCATCCCGAATGAAAAAATCCACGTGGACATCCACATCATAACATATGTTTCAAATGTATCAAAGTTCAAAAAAAAATGTTTGGAGTACAGTCGATATTCAAATGAATGATATTTAAATATATGATTGATTCTGGTTTAAATTGTATTATTTTTATGAACAAAATGCATGCAGAGATGCATGGAAGAAAAAAAAAAGTAAAATTTTTTGATATTGTGTATGCTATGTTGGTATTCAGGTGAAAAAGGTGATGTAGACATCTTCTTGAGAATGCAAAGCCTACATTTAAATGATTTAGGTAATAGTAGGTACTAAATAATCACTTTAAACAAATTATCTTACAACTGGTCATTATATATTTTTCCGATAGATATATAATTATTAAACACGATAGTGTTAAATAATTATATTTTTGAATATTCAATTTGTGAATTTAATTCGTATATAAATATGTGATATTATTATATATAAATTATTTGTTAATATATTAAACTCACGAACACAATTATTAAACGTGAGACAAGTAAATAACAGTAGAATACACATAAAAGTCTTTATTTGCTTGGATAGGATGAGCTGATTTTTAAACTATTTCCATAACTGTAACTAAAAAGATGCTGAAAATGTTTCATTTCTATATACGTGTATGCCATATGGATTGGCTCATTATTGAAAAAGATGACTTACATTTAAAAATAGGGTTTCATAAAACGTATTTTTATTACCATATAATAATTAAACCATATTTGCTTTGCTTGTAAATCTTATATCTTAACATTATTGACATCAATACCTATCTCATTGTAAAGGTAAAATATTAATCTGTGTCTATTTACATACAACACAATCTATATTGATTCCTTATATAATAATTCATATAAGACAATATTTAACTAATATATTTAATACATCAAATTTACAAATTTACAAATTATGTACAAAGCCACTTGTTTATGGAAGCTGAATTCGCAAGTATTAAAAGCTGCTACCTATACTTAAAATACTACAGAAAAATATTTTACTATTCAGCAGAATAGTAAAAGCTTAAATCGATTTCAGTTGAAAGAAATGTTTTCAAATTGATGATGAATAATTTTTCAGAGAAAAAGCGTCATCTGCTATTTACTTGACAGCAGTGCGAAGAACATGAATGTGTGAGCGCTCGGACATATTTGCCTCACGCTTTACACGCATCGTTATGACATGCTTTTAGTTCAATCACGTCAGTTTTACGTAAAGAGAAGAATTAATTTACTAAAGGTTCTTTAGGAACCTTGAGGAACACATTCTCATCAAGAAACTCGCGCTCGATATTTAGTTTGAAAATCATGTAAACCTCGCGCCACACGCTGTTTCTGTTCATCGTTTAACAGAAACCCAAAAGTTTGAGCGTGCTTTGCGTTCCGTGTTATATGTTCTTCATATACAAATGATTGAATTTGTATTCGATTTCAAATGAAGAAGAAAATTTCTTTACTTCAGCGTAAATTTCTGTACCTTGCCGATAAATTATACAATCAGAAAGATTTTTTTCAACTATCTGAAAAAGGGAGGAAAATAGTATCTAAGTCGTTTTTGGAACATATGCATATAATAAATTTTCAAATAATTGCAAAATAATATTTATATTGCAAAATAAAGTACAAATTTTGTTCATTAACATGACTTAATCATTTATTCTTTATTGTTTTTTAATCTTTATTCGCAGCTACCCTGAGAAATGTATTATTTCAAAATGTGGCCCATACAAAAATTGTAGATCTTTTTTGAGTTCACAATTTTTGTCTAATCATAATTTGTCGTATCTTGCATAGTTTGTCCGTAAAATGGAATTTTTGATTTTTCATTATTTTTTGTTCAATAAACATGTAAATTTTCGATTTTTTAAACAAATTAAAAAAGTCGTTATGACAATCTTGCAGAGTGTGCAAAGAAACCCATTGTTCTCGTATTGACTTTTTTCGTATCTTGCGTTGTTTGGCTGATAATGCTAATTTTTTTTTGTTGGATTTTGAAATTGAGACTCCGGATTCTATAACCACGCATAAAATTTGCCTAGCCGCTTCAGGCCGCTCGATTTGACCCCTGATGACTTAAAAATCCGTTTTCGAAAATTTAACTTTTCAAAACATCACTTTGTAGAAAATTTCATTGCGCATCTTTTTTTTCTGGACAAAAAAAATTGTATCTTTTACAGTTACTGTAAAAAATCAAAAAAACTTCATTTTTCAGACCAGCAAATTTTCTCAATATTTTCACTTAAACTCGCTCCGAAAGACAAAGTTCTTTAGATTTTAAGATAAAAATTGAACACAATATCCTTCAAACTATTCTTAAGATAATGTGCAAATTAGAATTTATTTATTTTGTTAAATAAAAAAGTTATACATTTTTTTGGTAATCCGTATCAAAATAATGTTAGACAATTTTCAAACGCTTCGTTTATCGAGGGAATTTTAAGTAAGCCCAAGCTTTCAGCTATAAGAATGCTTATTAGGATATAATTAAGTTTTCCGAAAAGTTTTACCCTAATTGAATTATTCGTTAACAAAATAGGAGCATTTAAACAGCATTGATCGAGTGCGTGATAGGTGACAATTCGGAGTCTCGACCTGCTCGACCACATCCCTCACCTCTGGACTTAAATTATTTTAGTCTATTTACTTGTTTACACTATCAAGTTAAAATATAAACATCAAACCACAAGAAACTATTTTTTTGTCAGGAAATAATCAATAAATATTTATATCTTACATTATATATACGCATTTATAGGATGATTACAAACATTCAGAAAATTATATCTCACAACACAAATAATTTATTTTTTATTCACATTCATAGGTATTGAAATTTTTATCTTTTTAAAGGAAGTGTGCGTACAAATACCTTCTTTTTCTTTACATTATTATATTGTAATTGTTTAAATGTTCAATATTTATGGATTTATTTGCTCAGGAACCAAATACAATGTTCTCTAATTTTAAAAGATGAGTAATACTTTTCTAGCTAATCTTAAAAATGAATTGAAGAGGCCCTCGCTTTTTGTTTATATGATGTTTCTAATGTACGCCTAATTCAAGGACATTCTATAAAAACATATTTTTATTTAAACGGGCTAAATAGCGCGGTGCAACTGGGCACCGAAGTTATCGCCCCTAACGTGCTCGGTCAATGATATTTGAACGATCCTATTTTGTTAACGAATAATGCAATTAGAGTAAAACTTTTCAAAAAACTTAATTATATCCTACTAAGCATTCTTATTGCTGAAAGCTTGTGCTTACTCAAAATTTCCTCGATAAACGGAGCGTTTGAAAATTGTCTAACGTTATTTTGATACTGATTACCAAAAAAATGTATAACTTTTTTATTTAAAAAATAAATTAATTTGAAATTGCACATTATCTTAAGAACAGTTTGAAGGATATAGTGTTTAAATTCTATCCTCAAATATAAAGAACTTTGTATTTCGGAGCGAGTTTAAGTGAAAATATTTAGTAAATTTGCTGGTCTGAAAAATGGAGTTTTTTTTTTATTTTTTACAGTAACGGTAAAAGATACAACTTTTTTGCCAAAAGAAAAATGATGCGCCATGAAATTTTCTACAAAGTGATGTTATGAAAAGTTAAATTTTCGGAAACAGATTTTTAAGTCATCAGGGGTCAAATCGAGCGGCTTGAAGCGGCTAGGCAAATTTTATGCGTGGTTACAGAATCCGGCGTCTCAATTCCTGTAGCTCTGCAATTTTTTTTGATTGTTAATGTTATTTTTTACGAATAAAATAAAAACTGCATCTTCCCATTAGAAAGTAATTTATAAAAAATTTGCAGATCTTTTTTGTCTGCACAATTTTTGTCTGTACATCTTTCTTCGAATCTTGCATAGTTTGACCGCAAAATGGAATATTTTATTTTTTATTATTTTTTCTGCGATCAAAATTTGAATTTTCGATCTTTTAATAAAATTCAAAACTTTCATATGAAAATCTTGTAGGGCTTGCAAAAACCAACGTTTTTACTTTCTTGAATTTTTTTGATATCGTGCGTTTTTTGGCTTAAAATTTTCATTTTCGTTTTTTTTTTCTTTTAAAACTACTATAACTCCGGTAATTTTTTTCTCATCGAAAAAAGTCATTGCGATAAATTGTAAGTCTTTTCGAGTACTATAAATAACAGTACATATAATTTTCAAATCTTGAAAATAAGTAGTCTTAAAAATTTTCAAAATGTGCTCACTTTTTGAATTTTTATCCAAAATGGCTGGCTAACGAATTCGACCTTTAATTTGAGACACTAAAAGAGCAGACCAAAGGCTAATTCAATCTCTTAATTTTTTCGAAAGTTATCGTTCTCACAGCCCAGACATACATACTGACAGACAGTCACGGTAAAAAGTGCGGTGAAAATGACCTTGACTTTAATGTTTGACATTTGAAAAAAACTGTTTATTCATATTAAGTTGTTAAATTAAAATTTTCTGTATCTAATAATAATTTAAATTTTTAGAATTCCTTAATCTTTTACTTCTTTTATTAATTTTATTAGAATTCGTCAAATTTTATTCGATTAAAATGGAAAATTATTTAAATTCAGGAGCTTTTAATTTTTAATGATCATTTAGCTGGGAACAGTATCAACTAGAAATAATACCATTTGAATTTCTGTAAATGTCAATTTATCCAATTTTAAAAATTCTAATGAGAAAATTCAATTTCAAACGCCTTGAGTAAAAATGATTAAATTTACCTTTATTCTAAATAAAATTGCCCAATATTTGAAAGAAATAAAAAAAAATAAAAATAAAATTATGGTTATTCATCCAAAAAATCTGGACGAGTAGCTTTAGAGAATCGCTGCCTTTTCAACAAATAAAAGATTGTAAAATATAAATCATAAAATAAAAACAATAAACTATAAAAATAATATTTATTGAAACATTCAATAAATTATAGCTAATATTATTTTATCACTTAGTCTATTCTTTGCAATAGTGAGTATAAGAAACATGTTGTTTTCGAAAAAAGATCTTCCTTCCCGTAATATTTTTCCAATTTTTCTAACAGTAGTTTTATGCTAATATTATTCGAAGCTTTTCCCGAAAATTAGACTATTGCGAGTTTAAACATTTGTGAAGCGTCGCGCGAAACATTTGGACGGGAGAAGGAGACACGGGAGGCGGTATCCACGCATCTCCATCCGCGACTCTATTGGCAGAGAAGTCCGGGCTAATCCACTGGCCGGCGTCCTCTCCCTTCTCCACTCGCACTCTCACGCGACGCGCTTAAATAGCAGTGTGCGAGTCACAAACAACACTCTCGCTCCGACATTCGAGCAGGACAAACGATTCTCAAAAAGTCATCCGTACATGTACCATTTTTTTGAGCTAATAGTAAACCAAATTTAAATCAAATCGCAGTATACTTTTACTCTCCTCATTCGTCCTCCAACAGTGGTCGGTGCGCTCTCCTGTAGCTCCGCCAAATCCATATTTCTCTTACTCTACTTTTCCGGGGCCGTTACGCTCTTGCATCTCCGCAAACCTCTCTATCTCTCTTTATCTTCAACCATTTGTTTTAAAATAATGTTTTTTTCTCCAGGCTTTACCTCTTTTCTTACTGGTAAATTTTTTTTTAGGTAGGGGTGTACACGATTGCGACTATACCATTCGCAAATGAAAAATCTTGAGAAATCTACATGTTTGTTTACATTTTTAAAATATTATAATAATTAATAAATGTTAAAAGATTTTGAGACCCACTTATAAAATAAACGATTTATTAAAGACCCACAAATATTTTAATTCCTTAAATTTGGAACTGCCGAACATAGTTAATTGATTATTAATTTATTAGGTATTTGTGAGGTTATAAATAATGCAAACAATTTAACTATTAATGAACTCATAATTTTTTTATTATTTTCGGCATTTTTAAACTTCAGGAATAGAAATATAAGAAGAAATATAAATTATATGATAAATCATAAAATATTGTTTTCTATTACAATTATATAACGAACGAAATACAAATGTTAAACAATATATTCAATTTGTTATAAAAAAATAAGTGTTTGAAAATGGTTTCGTCGGGATCGGCGGCGATTCATCACTTGATTCTCACTAAATTTCAACAATTTATGGACAAAAAGAGTAGAAGAAGATGCACTATCAGTTATTTTCTAGAAGCATTGCTCTAGCTTCTAGGAGCCATTTTTAGCAGATTTTTCAAAAATATTTTTCCAATTATGAAAACGTAGTGCATGAAAAATTAAAATATTTTATAAAATATTTGTACTTTGTTTATCATAAAAAAATCGATAAGCTTTATTACAGGAATTTATCATACTTGTAGCGTATGTTGATATTGTTTTTCAGATAACACTATTTGTTCGATAACATTCAGGTGTATAAGGAAATAAACCAGAAAATCTTCATAAAACTTTATTGTAAACAAATCAAAATTGGTCATGTCGAATGTTAAAAGCCCACGCATATACGTAAGACAACATCTTCTAGAAAAATATTTTTCTTGCTGCGTCAGTATCAACTGCTTCGATTTGTGTAATTTACTCGATTAGTAAAAAATGTGGATCGTCGCCGTTACACTATTCCTCGCTTTGGCCATTTTTCTTCATTCTATTGGTAAGTACATAATAATATAACATAACATATATATAATTCTGTACACAATATAAAACAAAGACGATGCTTTTTTTGTCTTGAGAGATTGTTTAATGAAATAATAAAATTCAGGATGGTCGTTTAATTCAAAGAAAAAAATTACCGGTCATTTCGTGGTTTTTTCCCCGATTCGAAAACATTTTTCACGGTCAATGAAATTTAAAAAATAGATTACTAAATCTGAAAATTATTTGATTCAAACACATAAACACTGAACTGCAAATTAAAGCACTGA
The DNA here is from genome assembly GCA_010014905.2 of Druon quercuslanigerum. NCBI lineage: Eukaryota > Metazoa > Arthropoda > Insecta > Hymenoptera > Cynipidae > Druon > Druon quercuslanigerum. Next base: position 12,813 of record JAAAKG020188879.1, on the reverse strand, counting down.
ATGTGGAACTCTTGAATTTTAAACTTCAAAAATTGTAGTTTAAAAATTGTTGAATTAAAAAATTTTGCATTTAAACGCTCAATAATTTACACGTATAAAATGAAAACTACTAGTACTTTTCAAGTAAATAATTTTTAATTAAATGTAGTCAAACTGTCAAATTCAAAATTTTTAACTTTTATAAATTGTAGAGTTCAAAGATTCATATAAAGTTCTAAGAATACAAATGCACGTTATCATCTTCAATGCTCTAAATTGAAGAGTCAATCAATGAATTTAAAAATGTTCAAAATTAATTCTTTTAGAAAATTCTTCAGGAATGGACTTTTTTGTCAAATTTCCTGATTAATTCAATTTTCAATTCAGAACTGTTATTCTCCTGGATAAATTCCAGCTCCAACTCAAAATTATTTAAAAATTGAAAATTCCTTGTTCAAATCCGGAATCTTAATAATTTAAAAAAATTCTCCGTTTCAACTGCTCCAATTCAGCTGTTCCAATTCAAAATTTTGTTTCTTTTCCAAAATTTCCATTACTAGGTCGGAATTTGTTAAAATTTTAAAATTCCCGGTTCCAAGTAATAATTATTATTATTCTGGATAAGTAGATTTTAAATAGTTTTAAAATCCTTGAAATTCTTTGAAATTTTATTTTAAAATATGCATAAATACTGCATAAATACTGAAGAATAGACAGAAATATCTTTAAAGAAACAAACTGTACTATTCATATCTTTTTTTTGAAATTATTGTTTCGCATCATTAACAAAAACCTGATGAAAACTATAACATTTTTCATAGGTGAACCTTTCTCAAGCTGTAAGAATTGTTTGTACAGTTAAAAATTTCTATTATATATTTTTATAATTAGAAAGTAAAAAATATTTTTTGTCATCCACAGAAATATCATCAGGCATGCCGCCCAAAACCAAAGATACACTGGAAAATGTTGGGAAGATTAGTCAAAATGCGAATCCTCAAGGTAATCTGAATACTAAGAAAAGTTTATAAGAGAAGTTTTATATAATAAACAGCTTTGAGAACTGTTTCTCTAAACTTTTTAACATTAAGGTTGATAGTTATAGTTAAGTTGATGGTTAAGTATAAGCTTTTAAAAGAGCCAGTTTATAAGACTTTTTCTCTTTTGTTACAAAAATGTCATCAGCATCGGTTCTCAAAAGAAGGAAACATATGACAAATGTTGGGACTAGTAGTGAATATGCAAGTCGTCAAGGTAACTATTGTACAAATAAGTTTTGATAATAGAAGTGTTAATTAAAAAACTGCTTAAATTTGGTTAGCATTGACGTAAACATGAAAATATTCCACCCGCATAGAACCTTGTTCCTAATTGATCAGAGACATCTTTACTGCATTTTTAAAGATTTCAGATTTAAATGAGCAAACTATCAGTAATTATCAGAAGAATTTTTATATATTATTATTAAGGTTAGTATAGATACAGGGTATCTCAGACTTAAGTTTAGAACTTATAAAGCTGTATAAAAATAAAAATAAAATAAATCGAAAATTCGTTTTCCAAAAATCAGTTAAGTTTTAATTTTTGAGTTATAAGATATTTAGGTTAAACCAATCAGTTTAGACGAGAAAATAACTGTCACTGTACTACTTTAGACTCCTACTGACGCACACACGACTGTTCATACCGCGCTCCTGATTGATCCAGCTTAAATATTTGATAACTCAAAAACTAAAATTTCAACTGATTTCTGAAAAAGGAATTTTTAATTAGTTTTTATTATTATTAAGCAATATGAGTCCGAACGTTTAGATCTTGGGCCCTCTTCTAGGAAAGTCGCCGTAACGTTTCAGCTGTATTCACGTCTGAAGACCGTGAGAGTAGCGGTTACAGTCTGCGATAGACTCAATACGAGGATCTGCTTTCTTCGCCTCACTTTCTTTGATTTCTTTCATGTCGTGGAAAGTGATATTTAATTTTATCTTTTATTTTATACGAATTATCTTATTTCCTGCCGGTCCACGAAATACTATGTTCCTAATGGGAATGAGTGTGTATCCGGTTAAAATTGTACTGTTTTCTCATAGGAACTCTCCTATAAGACAAGTTACTTTCGCTCCATTGTCAAGCAAAACTTTAGTAGGTATTTCCTAGATTAACATTTTAATATTGTGGCATCTGGATCATTGCTTGTTGTTATAATTTTCTCTTTCTTTCATAAGTTCTTTTCTTGGATCATAAGGTCCATTCTCGGTGTCGATCTATTCGTCAGCCACTTCTATTTGATGATTTTGATTCAAGAGAGCGGCTCCTCCCGGGTTCCCGAATCGGTATTAATTTGTGATATTTCTGCGTCAGTATTATTTATTTGCTCGTATTAGTCTAGATTAAGATTTCGATTAAGATCACCTTATACGTGGATGACTGCTGGTTACATTATTTACCTCCCTTGTTGACTCTATTATATCCGCCCGCTCCTGTTTGTCGTTATTGATAGTTGTTTGTTTGCACCTTTCTTTGCGCTGCTTGTTAGGCATGTGTCGCATCGTGGGTTAGTACCTCCCCTTGTTTGTAGCCCCCCGTACCAGGGTGATTTCCAACTGCTGTGCTCTTTGCTTGTCCCTTTTTCCTCCATTTTATTTTGACGATTGTCCTTTGACTCCGATTTCCCTGAGTCGACCTGTCCAATCTTGGCAAATGTTTCGAGTAGTTCGATGACGATCCATATCCTGTATCCCCCTACCAATTATTGCATATTTTATCTCTTCGTTGAAGTGTCTTGATAATTTATTAATATTTTCTTTTTGAGCTGGCGAAGGATTGAGTTGTTGCTTCTGCTTACATATGTTCGCGATGTTTCTTTGTTTGATAAGTGATTATCAAACTGCAGTTTTTTAGTATTTCATGTTGTTCTGGCTCTCCCCAATTTCTTTAAAAAAATTTAGTTTTATAATCGTAGATAGTTCTCAGCTCTGACTTAATCTGTCACCTGTTTGGGGTTGTTCCTGATACAGGTCGTTCTATCATATAGTGTGTTTCATCTCCTGTGATCATCACCTCTTTCCGAGCTTCTTGAGTCGTTTGTAAATTGTGACCGTTCTGTCGTTGAGTTATTTTCTCTTTCCTGATTCATATCCCTTCTTTGTGTAATTACTTATATCTCTGTTTGTAGTTGATTTCATTTTTCTTTAATTAGATCATTTTATCAACCTACTCTATGGGTTGAAGAAAGAAAGTAGGCGAAATTATGGAGGGGGAACAGGATCGAATATGATAAGATAAGATAAAGTAGGACATGATTGATATTGAAAGAAAAGAGCTGGTTTAGTGATTGGACGATTTCCTAGGTTTACACCACATATAAAATATCTTAACTTGCTACGAAACCTTTTTTTCTAATGTTTAGATTTAGATTCTAAACATTAGAAAAAAAAGGTTTCGTAGCAAGTTAAGAAGTTTAAATTGTTCACTCGTAAAGAATTGCAAATTAAATTTATATTAAAATCGTTGCTGTTTTTTACAGAAATGAATGATATGCATCAACGGACAGGTTCAATTTCACCACCGCCGGGATTTAGACATGTACAACGAAATCTGAGAAATTTGAGAAATCTGAGAAATCTGAAACCAACGAATTCAACGAATACGGGATCCGGTTCTCCTGCATCAACACCGAGAATAAATATAATGCATTGGGGATCAGGTTCATCTGCACCATCAGCAGGATTTAATGCAATGCATCAGGGATCAGGTTCATATGCAACACCACCAGTATTAAATGAAAAGCATCGTAGACCAGGTTCGCCTGCACAACCGTCGGGATTGGAACCTGCAAAACGAAATTGGAGACTTGGCAGACGAACGAAAGTTGTCTATTTTGGGTATACGCAAATTGAAGTGTGGCTAGATGAACACTCAATAGTGCTGGACGTTTACATGGAAGAGAGTTATCATGTTCTACCAGAATATTATAAACATAACAATTTGTTAGTCCGGCATGCTAATTGTGATGGCGTAATGCTCATAGCCTATATAGATGTGAGCGGAATCCTTCTAGGAGTCAGACCACAAATTTTTGCAGGTATAATAATGCGGGATCTGATTTTTAGTAACAAAGAATTCAAAAAAAATAAGTTAAAATATTTAAATCTCTTAATCATTTCATCAATTGATCAGAAGGATCAATTAAATTGTTATTTAAAACTTTGTCACAGGCTTAAGATGGTAACAGTCCAATGTGTCGAAGACATTTTTGATTAGAGTTGGATTTTCATATATTTAGAACAGTTTTGCACGGGGCTGTCCCGGTTTATATCATCAGTCACGGAAGCATTTATATAATGCAATCAAGTGATCTGATGAGAGCTTTGTGCCCACGATATATTGGACAAAGCCTGGTTTTTACCCCATCATTGACGGACTGGGTTACAGTTAAGTGCACGATGGGGGGACCTACAGTTTAAGGTGGGTTCCACACCACCAGAACCTCGGTAAGGTACATAGAAAAATTTCCAGAGGTACCGGCTCAGGGATCGAACCTCGGACCTCTGAGACGAAGTCCGAGCGTCTAACCAACTGAGCCACCGAGGCTCATATATTCCAATTGGAATATATATCTATATATAATGCGGCAAACGTTCTCCCCTTGCTCCCCTGAGAAACTGCGTAAGGAATTGTTATTATTATTATTATTATTCTTATTATTATTATTCGGGTTTGAGACCTTAACGGCCCCTGACGCTTGGGTGATCCTGTTGCGTTCCCTTGAAAGCCGTAGGCGTAGCCCAATATCCCTCTCCATAGGGTGTAGGCTGCAACCACGCTGTTGGCTGATATTTCAGACTCATTGATGCAATAACTGCATGTGTGTATTACACGTTTCCGCGAAATCTCTCTGGCAGTGCCAGAGGATATGAGTAGAAGTGTCATTATCCTTTTCGCGCAGACGACATACAAGACTTTCTTCAAGTCCTACCTTATGTCTGTGACACCGGAGGTTTCCATGTCATGTAAACAATTCTGTTAGAATCTTATGTTCCTTCCTACCGAGCTTAAGTAATTTTTTCGATCACTGAGAGTTTAGCTTTGAGCCCAAGAGTGTTTTAGCATGTCTGCAGCAATAAATTAATTCCGACTCATTATGATGGTCCTCAGTTAGCCAACTGTTAATATCTTAGGGATTAACCTACTGGAAATGCTTAAAACTGATATATCATTGCCCTTGATACCGCTATGTCCAGGGATACAGAGCAGAGTGACTTAGTTTTCTGCCGCTAGTTTATTCAGTGTCAAAACATTTCCATACTAATAGCGACGTGGTCTTTGTTCCATACAGGGGAGTCATAGCAGCCCTGCTGACTGAGCAGATACGGATGTTTCTTTTATTGCCATACTCCTTTATTTTATAGGCGAACTGGAGCAAAGCCATAATCTCAGATTGTAGAACTGAGGCGTCAGACTCTATCGTATTTGTAAAGCCCATTCCATTCCTTCTACGATATACACCCGTTTTACCGTCACTAGGCAGGTGTGACTCGCCGTTAGCCCTCTTTCGTGGATAGACTAACTCGATACTTCTCTTCGAAGAGGTAGCGACGAGTCGATATTTTGTCCCTGAGCATGCTCAGTGTCGGCCTCCTCACCATGTCGATTGGTATCCGCACTACTGTCGAGATAATGCAATCATTGGCCATATTTAATCTCCAGGCTGCCTTCGCACCTATGGCCTTCATTGTGAAATGAAGGGTCTCCAAACCTATTGGTGCCCCAGAGCCATCGTGGGGTCGCTTACGAGGCGCCAGTGATGCCTCTTTGAATCAGTCCTCGGATCCTGTCAAGTCAAGACTACACAGTGGACAGTTCGACTCTGCTCCATCTGAGCACCGCTGCATAAGTTACCCTCGGTCGCAGGATCGCTGCATAGATGCACATAAGTGTCTCTGGTTTCAAGCCCTAGGTTCTCCCTTTGGCTGTCCTACTGAGCCAAAGAGTCGCTATCAGCTTCTTGCACTTGTTTTTCAAGTGCTTGTTCCATGACAGTTTCTTCTGCAGAATAACTTCCAGATATTTGGCTTGTACTCTGATTTGCAGTTGTTGTCCTGCCAGTTTGAAAATACTCGTGGTTCACCATTTACAGCTTGTGGCGAATACAACTGCGTCCGTCTTACTCGGATTGACGGACAGTCCAGTCTGCTTACACTTCGAAGTAATGCTTGCTGCATTACTCCGAAGAGCGGGTTTAGATGCTGGTTGCGTACGATAACTAGTATATCGTCCGCATAGACATCCTGGACATCCCGAGTCAACGGTTCCACATAAAGTAGCATTACTCTTAGTCGTGGTTAGGTTCCTACTGTCAACATGCAGCTGTCAGTCCAGCCCCCGACGACTCCTGAGCCCGTTCCTCACTTCTGAGCTGCCATGCTGGTTATCGGTGTTGTTCAATTAAATTAAAACGTCTAAAAATTAAAACGAATCAGTTCAATTAAGTAGAAAAGAGTAAATTTATAGGAAGTTACATGAATTAAAAAACTTACAGTTAATTTATCAAATTCAAGATAATTTCAAAGAATTCACGGTAAATTCCAAATCTCTTCAAATATTTAAAACCCTACAAAATACCTTACTCCTAATATTTTAATTCTTGAAAATGCACCAACATATTAAAAAATTCCGTGATACTCTATGATGGTATTTTCGGAACTCCTGCAACATGCGTTATAGTAAATTGAGAGTATTGAAATACCTTAAAATTATGAATATATATAAGGAAATTTTATAAAATAACGTAAAATCTTTTCAAAGTCACTGAACATTGACTAACTATTTTTTTAAATCCTTAGAATCTTTTAAACTTTCCTAAAATAATTCTAATTAAAAGCTCCTGGAATTGTCTTAGAAGTTTTAAAAACAATCCTAAATTTTAATAAATACCCTGAAATATTTAAACGAATGCAATATAAATGAATAGTGATTAACCCATGATTTAATATATTAAATGAAAAGTGACTAATGTGCGTTTATTATTTAAAGAAGTGACTGTGGCATCCCTTATTTTTTTAACAGTTACATCTTACCGAAATTCTTATATTTTTACTTACTCGTTCTTACTTACATTACTTCCTTACTTAAATGGCGTTGCCTTAAATTTCATTTTTTCCAATATTTCATGATTTTGAAAATTTTCTTCTGTTATTATTTTTTATTAACAATTTTTTAATTTGGCAATATTTGTAATTTCTGGAAATTTTTTATATCAAACATATTTTTTCTGAAGAATTTTGCGGTGCCCGAAATTTTACTTTTTCGCAATTTATTACACGTTTTTGGAAATAGCAAATTCTCGACTGTAAAATAGCTGACAACAATAAAAAACTAAAGCTAAAACAGTAGTCTTTAAATAATTCTATTTATCTATCTATTTGGAATAATTTGATTTATATATTACAACTTTAAAAGTGAAGTATCATTTTCGCACACAAAGTCGGAAATTTTAATGTGTCAAATATTTCTGAAATTTCCGATTTTATTTTATATATTTTTTTAATTTTACAGTATAAATAATGTCATTTTGGAGAATTTATTAATGGCGCATAATAAATTAGCAATGAAAGAAGAACAATTTAATAGGAATCTAGGCAATAAAATATTCCCTTGATCTAAGGCTCCGTCTTTGTCGAAAGCAGAGAATAAATTTAACATATAAGAATACACTCAACTCTCGATTTCAGTCCACTGACGGAGATTTCCTTAAAATAGCCTTAGACTGCTCTTAGGGGGATCAAAACTTAAGCAGTGAGGGTCGCCTGACTCATTTCCAATTGAAATATATATCTATATATGATGCGGCAAACGTTCTCCCCTTGCTCCCCTGAGAAACTGCGTGAGGAGTTCCTCCTAGAAAGGCTGAGAACGGGGTGACTGAAAGAGAGAGCTTAGTGTATTTATAAAATATATAAGATGTAAGGTATAAGATAATATAAATATAAATTTTAAAGGTTTAGGTTGATATATTTCTTCTCTTAAATAGTTGAATTTTTACAAGCAACATCTTCCAATTACTATTTAATTCTTTAATAAAAATGTCAAAGTTCGAGACCAATCTTGAGATTCATATTTAATATTTTACTATTTACAAATATTTATTTTTTTTTCAAGGTGGAGCATCTCTAACTCCTACTTCAACAGTATGGTATATATATTATTCGAGAAGAACTTTTAAGCTAACAGTAAATCCTGCGATAAAGACTGTGACTGATCTTTGCCTGTTTGACATTCCTTACGAGTATGTTGACATTGAAGGAAATTCAATCAAAGAGGTTACTGTAGCTGCAATAGAATTTGAAGTTTTCACAGATAGGAATAAAATAATTACGTCAGCTCTGCTTACCCGTCCATACGTTTATAGGTTAGGATAGATTATTCTATGAATAAGATAAACAACAAGTTTCTAAAAGTTGTTTAATATTTTTGTCATGTATATTTATGAAGAAATATATGATAATATACAAATTTATCTTATAATAAGCTGTTAGGTGTTTGAGAGTTGATACAAATGCTTATAAGTGCGCTAAATTTTCCACACCAGCTATTTGTTTTCTTTTAATGAAAGAAGGTATCAAAAATTTGGTGTATTGATTTGTTGAATAAAAATAAACCTTGTACCAAACAATGTTTTAGCCCAGAAAGCCATGGATATAATTTTATGAAAATTTCGTCCAATTTTCTTATCAAACGCTGGATACGGAATGGGATCTCCTATCACCAATTTCAAGTTTTGGACATCGTATTTAAGATCAGTGACTCAAAACACTACTATAGGTATAATTTTTCAATTTTTGGCCATGTTTACTAAGCTTTTGTCCCAACGTGGCCAGTCAGAGCTAAAAATTCGAAAGTATTATTGTCATGCATGGACTTTAGTATTCAAGCGACAGGCTGTGAGGTGTGAATCAATACGCTGTGTATTTTATTTGTCTTATTATAAAAGGGCCTTATTAAATTTATAATTTTGAATATCCCATAGGTACTTATGACCCGGTACTTCTCTACTAAACTCGGTCGCGAACGCGGCAAGTGATTAGTAGATTTGTTAGTGTCAATCGTTCTATTGGAACCCCTATCCTGCTTGCGCTTTCGTCATAATTCGCGAGGATACATACTGGAGAGGCCGTTTATAGGGATCCACCAATGACACTGGAGAGCCCTATAAGGATCCACAATTCATCCTGTAGAGCCCGTTTATAGGGATCCATCTTTCTTACAAGCGCTAGTTCCAATACCAACGACTGAGACCAACGATTCAAAACATTAATTTACTTAATTTAGACGGCGAGGAGAAACACACCTTCACACACGCACAAGGACATACACATATATAAAAGAACAAAAATAAAAAAACAGTGTCAATTAATAAAATTCAATTATGAAGGTCAAAATTCAAAGTATGTCTATTAGTCATCTGCCGTGTACGCGGGATAGCCGCAGAAGGCGATCTTAGCCGCTGTCATTGTTTACGCCCAGAAAACTGCTCCCAACTCTTCCAAGATTTTTACGCACCTCACATGGACATTCTTAGTGGAGGAGATCACTATCGGGTGAATGGTCACTTTGTTCACCCTCCACACGGTCAGGATCTCCTGATTTAGCTCCGAATGTTTCTGTATCTTCTCAGTTTATCGGAGGCTATATTTATAGTAAGGCACAAAACTCGCTAGTAATACAGTGTTCAGGGCAATTTGCTGGTGAATTATTTCAGCAACATCATTATGTCTGTGTGTGTATTCTTGCGAAGCAAGCATCATACAGCCATCAATGACGTGCTCAATATTCTCATTGGGATCTCCACAGAGACGACATGTGTCAATCACTTCCGTCATATTGAGGATATGTTTTTGGTAATTCTTCGTCTTAGTTACCCTGTCCGGGATGGCAAAGACAAATTCGTCTCCCTTCGTCTCCGGAAAGAGTACTCCCTGCCTTAACCAGAGGTTTGAAGCATCACTATCCACGCAAGGAAGATCTAAAGTTTGGGGGTGTTGCTTATGCAGCTGTTTACCTCGCCATTGAGCAGCTAGCTGCTCATTGTTGAGATGTCCGATGTTCTGGAAATCAACAGCTGCAAGCTCTAAGGAGGCATACAGGTCAACTCTACAGATGTAGTCGTAGAGTGAGATTTTGGTCCTGTTTTGGAAATATTCACGCAATTGCGTAACTTGAGAGTCACACAATCGGCGACCTCCATGATCCCTCTACCTCGAAGCTTGCGTGGCAGAGCTATTCTTTCTACAGATATCCTCACATGGTGCATTCTGTGCTCGGACATTTTCATGCGGATGATTCTGTTAAGCCTCTCAAGGTTAGTCATGGACTAGGTGACCAGACTAAAGGAGTATGCTAGGAGGGGAACGGCATAGGTGTTAATTGCCTTCACGATGTTCTTCGCACTGAGAGCGGACGCCAGTATCAAACCAAGGCGATTTGTCTAAACCCAGAGACATCCTGATGGCATAGGAAAACTGCAGGAAGATGTTAACTAGGCTATTCAAATTCGACTCTGAGCTTGCATAAACCTTTATGTCGTCCATGTACATGAGGTGAGTGAGTTGAGACTCAGCCACCCCCGCCTCAATTTTGGACCCATAGGACGTGTTGTTAAGTGTCCAGCTTAATGGGTTCAAAGCCAAACAAAACCATAGTTCGCTATATTTAAATAACTTATTATTATTATTATTATTATTCCATTATTAGGCCGTTTCCCTTTCAGGATAGGCGTGACTCACTCGGTGAGAACGGGAGTAGTGTGAGGAAGGGGTTATAAAATTTTTAGATTGATCTATAATTCTCGTGTTATTTATTAAAATAACGCGTTCATTCCGCAACACTGCTCCGACCCAAGTCGCTGATCAATCTCTCTCGCAATCGCCCCAAGTGAAGATCCTCACAAAGTCGTCATGTGAGGTTCCCTACTTGGGTCCATTAGTGTCCAAGGTCTTTTGTTTCAGGGGCCATTCACTCTACTGACACTCTTCTTATTAACTATTTTCCATCATACTTTTCTGTCCTCGCATACTTCTCTAGCTTCTTTAACGTCCATGCATTTTTTCATGCAGGCTCTCGCGTTTCTATGGCTTCTTATGTCCATTCTAACTAGGGTCTCATTAACACATTATAACCATTCTTTCCACGGTCTGCCTCTGGGCACACTGCCATTTACGTTACCTTGATATACTTGTTTCGTTAGTCGTTCATCCTTCATTCTCTCAACATGCCCAAACGATCTTAACCGATTTCTTTCCCATGTGTCAACTAGTGTTTCTTCCGCGCCAAATTCTTTAAGGACTATCTCGTTCCTCACTTTGTCCATCAGAGTTTCCCGCATATTATGCGCAAGAATTTCATGTCAATCGCGTTAATTTTACTCTCATCTTTTTCTTGATAGGTACATGTCTTGCTGCCGTATAATACAGTCGGTACAAATATAGAATTATGTATTGCCATTTTAGCCTTATTTGATATATTCTTAATTCTGATAAGGGAGCCTGCTCTACCAATAACTTTCTTAACTTCGTTTATGCGTCTATCTGAATCCTCATCTATCTTCCCGTTCCTAGTAAATAAGTTAACAAGGTATACGAATTTGTCAACTTGTTCAATTCTCTCATCATTTAATACAATGTTGCATATTGTTTTCTCACTCTTTCCTTCGAATACCATAGTTTTTGTTTTATTTACGTTAATTTTGAGGCCCATGCTCTTCAAGCTTGCTTTCATTTTATTCAAGATTCTTTGCATGTCTTCGAATGACTCTGGCAAAATAACGTTATCATGCGCGAATGCTTACCCACGTACTCTCAATGTTTCGACATCCACACCTTGTTCGCCGAAAAGAGCCATTTTTAAACACTTGTTCATGAATATTTAAATAACTTTACTCTTACACTCGCTTTTCCACCCATATCTATTGTTCTTATAGTTTATATTAAAATTTGAACAATTTTCAAAATATGCTCCACGGTCAATCATACCTCGTGTGTTGGAGCGCTAAGTTGGTTATTGCACCCAGCATTTTAATTCATAAAAAAGTAAATCATTAACTTTTTATAGCAATATTTTAGCCTGGAATTACGACTAACTCAGATATCTAATATTTTTTGCCTTTGCCTGGTCGAGATGATTATCGAAAGAAAATAGTGACTAAAACAGATTAATTCATACTAAAACGTTATACATGGCTTTAAGGTGTCCATTAGCATGAAATCTGACGCATGTTGACGCCAGCGATTTTCAGTCACCGGAAACTTAATGCGTGAACAGTGTTACGAAGGTGGTTCCCGAGAAACAGGAAGACCGGACGCACATCTCCTGTTTTGTCTCTTCGAGAAAGTAGGTTTCAAGGAACTATCAACTATCCAATAAACTCATTGCAAGATAATCAGTGAGTACTTGTCTAAGTATAGAAAAGCATGTATGGATAACTTAAAAATTTTATTTTTAGGGGAGTTATGGACAAGGAAAAAAAATTCAATAAAGTCATTTTTCTTGAAAACTACCCAACCGATCTTGATGATCGAAATATATGTTATAGCATCGTGTAAGACTAATTAGAAAAAAAATTAGGGAATTTTTTAAACAAAATATAGGGGGAAAAAATGTTTAAAAAATTTTCAACATTTTTTTTGAGGTTATGTTTTAGAGATACACCTCTAGGTTTTTCTTTAAAAAATGCTCTTATTGTCTACTTCAACATATATTTTAACCAAATTTTTCGTAAGGGTACTTCTTGGCTTAAAAAAGCAAACTCTGGCGCAGGGTGCCGTGCGTGTATTGCGTATA
>JAAAKG020188868.1:0-24912 GCA_010014905.2 Druon quercuslanigerum | reverse complement strand
CTCACACTACTCCCCTCCCTACCGAGTGAGTCACGCCTACCCCGAAAGGGAAACGGCTTAATGGTGTAATAATAATCAAATTCACTGGATTTAATGGGAATCTTTGGCACTCATTGGAATTCAATAAACACAACGTATTCTAAAGTGGTTTATTATTTACTATGAATTGATCAAAGTTAAAGTTATTTCAGTAAAAAACATAATTCGGCAAAATTGTAGACAGCATATATATTAGAAATTAGAGGAATTCAACAAAATTAAATTAAGTCAAAGGTAAATTTAAAGTTTTTTTTCGAATTTTACTGAACTTCGTTTAAATTCATTTACTTAAATTGAATTCTATTGAATATATTGAAAAACATCAAAAGTCTTGAATAAACTTAGACAATATTTAGTAGAATATAACGCAATTCTGTCAAATTTAGTAGAATTTAATTAAATTAATTCAAGGGTGAATTTATTGCAACTGAATGCAAGTCAATAAAATTCAATACAGTTCAATAGAACTACACTGTATGCAGCCGCATGAAAAACATATGAATATGAATTAAAAAATGTGATGAGGTTCAACGCAATTCAAAGGAATAAATTAACAAAGTTCAACCGAATTCAATGGTATTACCAAGAATTGTAACGAAACCAAGTGAAATAACTGGATTCAGTAAAATTCAATGCTTCAGTAAAATTCAGTAAAATTCAATTATTCAGTAAAATTATTGTGTATTCCACTGAGTTTAATTTACTTAAATCGAATTTGAGTTTTACTGATTCCGCTAAACTCAAATGAATTTCGGTCAAATTCCTATAAATTGTATAGCAATATATTAAATGCCATCGAAATGACTTGATTTAATCAAGGTAATTTTATTTGAATTTTGAATTCCATTCCATTCCGTTAAATTTATTTTATTTGTATGTAATTCTATTGAATGAAGTCTAATTCCCTTAAGCTGCTTGTTATTCTTGAAAAGGGTGGCTCGGTTCATCAAAATTCACTGCAAGTACCACAAATGTTTTCGGTGAGCCTATACACTTTGTTAGAAAAAAAGCACTCTTTGATCAAATTGAAAGAAAATCAATATAATATTAATATAATTCAGTGGAATTAAGCAAATGTTAAGAAAAATGAGTTAAATCAAACACGAATTTGAGGTAAATGAAAACAAATCAATAAAATTCAACGCAATTCAATAGAATTGAAATGTATGCAGTCTAATTAAAAACTGCGATTTGGTTAAATGCAATCCAACGGATTAAATGGACGAAGTTCAACCAAATTTAATTTAATTACAAAGAAGTATAACAAATTGAGTGAAATGACTCGGTTCAGTAAAATTCAATGCAATTCTCAAAATCAGTTAATTCATTAATTGCACATTCTTTATGCATTTATTGTGCATTCCACTGAATTTAAATTATTTAAATCGAATTTGAGTTTTACTGATTCCGCTAAACTGAAATAAATTTCGTTCAAATTCCTTTAAATTGCATAGCAATATATTAAATTTCATTGCTTTCTGGTAACTTGATTTAATTAGGATAATTTGATTTGAATATTGAATTCCATTCCATTTCATTAAATTTATTTCAATTGTATGTAATTCTATTGGAAGAAGTCTAATTCCCTTAAGTTGCTTGTTGTTCTTGAAAAGGGTTAGCTCGGTTCATCAAAATTCATTGCAAGTACCACAAATTTTTTCGGTGAGCCTAGACGCTTCGTTAGAAAAAACAAACTAAACACTCTTTGATCAAATTAAAAGGAATTCTATGTAATATTAACACAATTCAGTGAGACCAAAGATGAATGTAAGATAACTGAATACAAGTCAATAAAATTCAACAGAATTTGACCTCACTGAAAGAATAGTTAGTAAATTTTAACGCAATTTAACGTAATTAAAATCTAATCAAAAGAAATGGGGTCAAGCCAATGGAAGTAAAAGAGATTTAACGTTATAACCACTTAAATTTGATTCAATACATCATGACAGAATTCAGTAAAATTAGACAAAATTTAAGGAAATTAAATAAATTCAATTTAAGCTAGTGAAATACAATAAAACTGTAATGTAATCAAAGGTTAATGGAATGCAAGTAAATGCACATCGGTTAAATTAAAAGAAATTTTACGAAACTGAAAGCGGTTTTAATCCTACATTAAAGTGAACTTATTGTAAAGCAAATGAATTCAATGGATTATATTCCAATTGCATTTAAGTCCACATACTTTTCCGATTTTTTACCCAAAAATTATAACGTTTAATCATTATCTTTACTTAAAAAAATGAGTCCATTATTTTCAAACGACGGCAGCAAATTTAAATAGAAAACATGGCTATTTATGACGTCATAGAATAATATTTGTCCTTACTGTAAGTACAACACGCTTTCATATAATTTGAAAATGAGAGAAAATTGTATTGATTGATATAAATTCAATGGATGCCTCTTTTAACGGAAAACACATTTCGTATTAAGTAGCGCTGGTGGAACAATTCATCCCTGGGTATTTCGGCGTGGTTCTGCAGTTCTGAGACGTGGTAAAGCTCATGGCAAGCCGACAGAGAAATGCCCTTTAACATCAATGTCTTAGCATCTATGTCACGTCTTGTTCCAAATTGACTAATCCCAAACAAAACTCTCATATATTATGAGCTCCCTTGTCTCCAAACGAACAAAGTACCTGGAAAGTGAACAACTGCCATTTTCTTTTTCACCTAAAAAATACCCTGAAATGTCCCTTCACCATTATCCCATTATCCAATTGACTTTAAAAATAGTTTTAAAAAACTTATATAAAGACAGTGGCTGCTTCAAGAACGACATAAATCCTCGTTTTCAGCGAAAGATATTATTATACAATTTTCTAACAACAATATTATTCAATTTTGATGCAAAGAACAACTTTTTCAGTTACAGTAGTGTTATGTTTCACGTATTAAATCAATTTTCCCTATATAAAAAAAGCATACAATTTTTTGGAATTCTGTACATTGTCATTGATATAGATCACGAAATCTCGATATATAAATCAGTGCGTCTCAAAGTCACGTATAAGTACATCCGATAAAATTTATTAAACTTCATAAATCCATACCGGTAAGTCATAAAAGATTCAACACTAGGTCAATTAATGCTCCTGGAAGACGCGAATAAATACACCAGATAAATTATTCTTGTCTTTAAAGATCAAAGCAGTTTTTGCACATAAACAAGGTCCAAGCATTTTTCAAACTCCTAAACGTGAAACAAAACCACTTCCAATTAGATGATCTAGATTAAAATCTGATCAGATCAGGGCATCAATTGTAGCTACAATCCGTCCAAATTTTATGATTATAGAGCTATTTTAAACATTTTTGTGGTATGTTAAACAGAAAAAAGTTACACACATGGATATGGAAATTAAAACAATTGTATTTTCAAGTTTTCAAAGTAGAACCATATTAAATTAGATTAAAAAAGTATGATTGAAAATTTAGGTCATTAAAAACATCCCTCTATGAGAAAGAAATTATCTGAGATAAATAGCATGTTGAGCCCGAGATTCACAGTTTTGAGTTACAAATAAACATTCACAAAAAAACTAGACAAATATGTATGTATACCACAAAAAAATTGTTTTATATTACAACATTTTTCAACCAAGCAAACATTTCAATGAATTAGTAAACTTAGCTAAAAAAAGAACCATGCAAGATGAATGGGGGTCACACGTTGGGGAAAGAAAGTTTATTAATTTTTTTCTTTTCTTTTCTTTTTAAATATTGTCTTTTGTACGCTGCCACAACTGTTTGCCTTAGAAGCAAAATGGAGCATTATAAACATTTCAAACTCATCCCTCAGGGTCCATTTTACGCCAGTTCGCACTAAAGCTTCCTCTGCGGTTGGAGAACGCGTTCTTCCACTTAACGACCGCAAATTCGCTTTAAAATTAATAATTTCCATGAATCCCAAAGGCCTCAAGGTTGTAAAATGCTTCAAAGGGTCAGATGTTACAGGACTTTCTGAATTTTGTAACATTACGAATAACAAGGATCCTTAATTACTAATTTTTTTGATCATGTCTTATTTGTTAATGTTTTATTTATTTCATTATGTTTTCACTCCTATGATTATTCAATTTATAAAAATATAATTTTTAAATATATACTTAAGTTAGGCGCCTAATTATCAAATTCAATATTTTCTTCGGTTACTTACAAGAAGCAAAATACTTTTCTAAAAAAATACTGAGTAAAGAGCAGGAGAGTTTTAACGAAAAAATCGAGTTTGTCACGATGTTTCAGTGTAGAAAAAAATATATTTTGGTAAATCAACAGGTTTATCGATAATCGATGGACACTGCACGATATTTTCTTTTTATTGCCTTCCGCATGATGTTATTCTACAACAAGTCTGAAAGAGAAGCTAAAGGCGGAAAGCTTATTATTATTAAAACTAAATATACCTCAATTTCCCTCAGAATATTGCACCATCGTCTTTCCCTGGAGGCAATTCGTGATTCCGAAATCCGTCTGCTTCCTATGCAGTTAAGCGATTTGGAAATTTCCTCCTGAGCCTTCATTCAAGCATATACGCCCTTTCCAATCGGGACAAACCCTGTTGCGAAATGCCCCAGGTCTTCTGGCACTGGAATAAAATTCCATCTCAATTTCTGCAAAAAACTATTCCATTCACAGACCCTAGGGTTTACCAAAAGCCAGCCCTATTTTATTCTGATCGATACACCATTGTTTCGAACTTTTCATGACTCCAAATCCCTGTTCGTCATTTGGAGAACTAAAAAAGAAAAGATTTCTTCTAGGAAAACACTAGTAGTAAAAGTTGAATTCAGAATAAAAGTAACAGCAGTTAAAAATAAAATTCTTATATGAAAACATTATATATATATATACATAGTTTAGGGTACCTCAATGGACGAAGAACGAGCTTTTGGCCCTTGATATCGGCACACGTAAGACTATGCATATGCATAAGAGCTTGTCTGAATTTTAAAATCAGAAGTGAGGAAAGTGCATTACTCCATCTAGACGATACTTCCAAAAGTCGTAAAGAAATTATAGGTTGAAAAATTTCGGCAACAGCTATTCGACAAGAAAATGCACGGACAAAATGCGGCCCTAAAGAGTTCCTTAGTAACATCTTTATCACTATTACTGTGTTCGCCGCGACCCTGCCCTGCCGAACAATCAGAGGGAGATTGAATTAGTTGTCCAAAAGGAAAAGTGTTTTATTTTCTAGAACTGCAATTTTCGGACAGTAGTCTCCGTTGCATATACGAGCCCTGTAATCGCTCTCCAAGATTTCGAGAAACGAACTGTATTCGAGATCGAATTCTTGGTTTCGTCCGACTACAATAACACTGCCAAGGAGAAGGAAAAGTAGGTAAGATATCACGCACTTAAAAGGGAGCTGCCAAAAATATGCCAAGGCAATGGCGAGATGATTGCAGAAAGCTATCAAGTTTGGGTCACTTCGTATCCTCAAGACACACGAGGGTTTCGACGACCTATCGTCATTCCGTCGTACCCTGTAGCCACCCATCTCACGGTCGTAAGCTGTGGCCATAGGTGTGATTTACCGCAGTTATGCTGGAAGCCGCTGTCATTTTTAAATGGCAGTGGTTCTCAGTGTAAACATGTAGTGGCTGTTTAATCCTTTTTTAAATTCGACATATAGTTTATATATAGTAAAAAATACTGATATTTTTCATTTTTTCCGTATAGAAAATGTCTTAAGACAAATGAAAAGTATAAATGTCTTATCCACTATGTGTAAACTTGATATAACTTTTTCACCGAGATTATGGCTTCTGAAGATAGCTTTTCTAATACTGAAATATTCATGAAAAATGTTATAAAGGTCGAAGAATCTCATACTTAGTTAATACTACCGTTTTATTCCGAAGTTGCAATGAACTCTCTTAATTAAACAAATATCTAATCAATTATAAAGCTTCCCGGTACAATAACCGAATTCTAATACTCTCAAAGCTGATGTTAAGTCTTCCTGCGCAGTTTATAATATAGATTTAATATTTTTCTGATTGCAGGTCCAGTCTTAAAAAATCAAAGATGCTTGTCTGCTTTGCGACGATGATATGGCGCTATTACGACCATTTGCCCTAAGAGAAATGTTGCCACCAGATGAGTCGATAAATTCAGTAAGATTTAGAACTCAAAAACATTTAAAGTTCTAAAAGAAAGTTTTGTTGCCCCAGAGGGGCCTAACCAGCATGATGAACGTCAGCCTAAGCGATGATTTCAACAGCACCAACAGCACATCACCCTTCCATTGCTCCACGAGTCTTTCCGTCACAACATTCATTTCTCAAGTAATCTATTCTGGCGTCTGCATAGCAGGCCTTGTGGGCAACACTATGGTTATATACGTTGTCACAAGATTTTCAAAAATGCAAACTGTCACTAATATCTACATCCTCAACCTAGCAGTAGCAGACGAGTGTTTCCTAATCGGGATCCCTTTTCTGTTAACCACAATGACAATAGGTAGATGGACATTTGGCACGCTGATGTGCAAGATCTACATGACAACAACGAGTATCAATCAGTTCACTAGCAGCATATTCATCTTTATAATGAGTGCAGACAGATACATTGCTGTTTGTCATCCAATATCATCGCCACAATTCCGAACTCCCTTTATCTCCAGGATCGTTTCAGTGGGCGCTTGGTTAATGAGTGCGATCTTTATGATCCCTGTGATCCTTTATGCGAATGCGGCGAACGAAAATGGTCAAGTCACCTGCAACATCCTCTGGCCTGACCAACACGGTGGACAAACGTCATTTACACTCTACACTTTCATCCTTGGTTATGTAATTCCTCTTATACTTGTGTTGGTATTCTACATCCTCGTGCTCAGAAAACTCCAAACAGTTGGACCTCAGAACAGGTCGAATGATAGGAAGCGCTCCAACAGAAAAGTGACGACAATGGTTTTAACAGTAATAGCTGCCTACATCTTATGCTGGGCCCCTTACTGGATAACTCAGATGTCACTAATATTTACGCCACCTAACGAGTGTCAATCTGAGCTAACAATTACAATGTTTCTACTAGCAGGGGTTCTAGCCTATTGCAATAGTGCCATGAACCCAATTCTATATGCTTTCCTGAGTGACAATTTTCGCAAAAGCTTTGCAAAGGCTTGTACTTGCGCAGCATATAAAGAGGTGAATGCTAATCTGCATATTGAGAACAGCGTGTTCCCTAGGAAGAATAAGGGAAATACTGACAGGCTTCAAGTTGACAGGGTGGTCGTATCTGCCCAGTCAAAAGCAGAGCTTGAAGAAGAGGAGGATGAGCGGGGGTTGCTGATCAGCAAAAATTCAACGACTGGGCTCACGATGACTTCGAGAACCAATATCACGGTTAGCATTGGGTCAAGAGATATGGATGAACAGGAAAGGAGGGATAAGGATATCCATAGGAATGGCGCACAACACACTTTGCTGACGCAGGTGTAAGGATTTCTGATTTGTTTTGAGTTTAATATACGAGTGACGTTGTACGATTTGGTGGTGTAAGATAATCTAATTGTGTTATATCCTGATAAGATACGGGAACCCAGTGGTGTATCATATCTGAGAGAAGAATTGCAGGTTTTAGAAGATAAGAATGTGTAGTGACAGAGCAGTGAGCACTCATTAGTGGCAAAGGAGGGTAGATAGATAAATTTGTTGCCAATAAAGAACTATTTGTTAGGGAATTTGTATAATAGAGGAATAAAATATAAGAACTTATGGTGGGAATGATTTGTGAAAATATGTGTGATCATATCAAATAGTGACTCTTGCAGTGGACACTTAAAGGGTAAACTTTTCTGGAAAAATTGCTGATGGTACGAATTCTATAGACAGTGGATATTGTTTGTAGAGGTTGGCTAATTATTTAACAGATTTATATAATTAACAACAGTTTTCTGTTCTTTAGTAACAGTAACCCACTCCACTGTAGTTTTTAGTTCTTTAGCAATAATATAATGTTATAGAATGGAACATTACGATTGTAAAAGCAACCTGCTTAATTACAATTTTTTGTTATTGAACAACAACTGTTTATTGTATAATTTATCTAAGTTTAAAAAACTTTAGGTAAAGTTTTTCCTTCTTGATGTACCTATATTTTTTACGTTAATTTCTAACAGTCTATCTCTTCCCAAACGCAATATTCTTTTGATGAATTAAGTTTTTCTTTGTCTAATAACAATTTTTCACTAACTGTAACTTTCTATATTAAAGTGGTAAATAAAAACTGAAGATCTAACCATTAATTGTTTAAAGGACCTAAGCAGAACATGACTTCCAGGACAGGCCTGTTATTATTTCACGTTTAGGGTAATTTAAAAATATTTGAGACTGTTTTTGCATTTTTTGAAAATGTTTTTTGACACTAACCAAGAAAAATGATGTGTGTTTTGATAGCAAAGAGAGTTTGAAATGTATTCTTCGTTTAGAAATAAGAAACTAAAGAGAAAGTTTTGTGGTAAAAATTACACCAACTAGAAATTCTATAAGTATGATTCCAAACTCTTTCTGATAAAAAATCTACTTATGTAATTTAAAACTCGACCTACTTTACCACAGCCATCTTTGCAATCTGATAAAATAGTATATGGCCATAAGCTTTACGCTTCTACATATAATGTAATTAATTTAATGAACCATTGCATCTATTGGTGTGTTGACAGAGAATAATTGAATAAATGAAAGAGTGGATTGTTTTCTTTTTTAGAGTTGTTATAATAATTTAAAAAATTGAATTCTATTCCATCCATTAACCTGAGAATATCTGAAAAACGCCTATCAAATTTCAAGCTGTTTGGGGTCGCATTGTAAAGAGAAGTAAAATACCCAAGGGTATGAAGGAGGCCTGGCCAAGTTTCTCCTTCGACACTTGTTGCATTCTCGTTTACTAAGGGAGACGCCTACTGTATAATAAAATTTAAGGAACAAATACGATATTACATTCTAACAAAATAGATTCATAATTTTGCGAACATAAACTTTTTTTGTTTATTTTTTTTTGTAACTTGCTGATGTACATTTTTCTGTATTAGATCCTATATTTGTCTGCTGGTATGATATACAGAATATAGTGAAAGTAATGGTTTTTTTAAACATTAAAAAAAGTAATTCTTTTCCTAATTATCATAAAACCTTTAACTAATTTCCAATGACTCATAAACCTTTGATAAACGAGGATTACAGTGCGTTCATTAAGACGAAACGTAATAAAATTTTAACGACTTTGGCCTTCTTACTTTATGGACCTTTTTCTTTACATCGTCTACGTGACAATATAATTAATCAAAAACGATATTGAAAAGTTAACATGGAGGTAATAGGCATTAAATCTGGATTATGATGTGAATTTTAGTGGAATTTTTTATCTTATGGGAGAAAAAAGAAAAATGATTGATATTATGGTGTTTGTTACTCTTTAGATTTAGCGTCTGACTATTTATCTGATCTGAATTTAAGTCAGGTACCTTATTTTCTTTAACTAGGCAATTAAGGCTGAAATTGAGAATTCAGCGGGTGTCAAGAAGGTCTAAGAAACTTTGGTAGTAATTGAATAAAAATTTTGATATTACATTTATTTACTTGCGGTTTACA
This sequence comes from Druon quercuslanigerum, assembly GCA_010014905.2. NCBI lineage: Eukaryota > Metazoa > Arthropoda > Insecta > Hymenoptera > Cynipidae > Druon > Druon quercuslanigerum. The sequence continues at coordinate 15,269 of JAAAKG020188868.1, read as the reverse complement.
AATGCGATAGCTGAATCGGAATGTATAAATCGAATGTCAAATAGTTTTATGACGGAAAGTTTTTGCAAGAGGCGTATAAAATGTGAGAATGTCTACTTCGAATCGATCAATTCTATGTGTTACTACAAATAGAGACAAATGTCAAAAACTATAAGTATTTTCTGATTTTCAAATATGTACTTTTTTATATACTAGGTAAACAAGGTCAATACAAGCAGAAAGTGTAATTTACCAGAACATAAGTTTGCGGTAACATTCAAGCTATAACGAATACGCAATTGGACTTGAATCACTGAAGAGTTTCGCTACCATAATCCAGGGCTTACTTAACTTCGCGTTGTACTTTAACACTAAAGTTTTGCCCATACCAAGCAGTCTGAAAACATATATCCTAAGTTTCTCTCTTGATACCTCCAAGTTTCGTAATTCAAAAGAAGGAAGAAGCTATTTGTCAACACTCTACTTAATAAATAAACAGAACACCGTGGCCTTCGATCGAACTCATCCCAAAAGGTTTTTCACTTCCTGATTATTTTAGCTTATTTTTTTTATTTTTAGCTTATTTAGCTTATTTTTATAAAAATAAAAATAAAGTGATGAATAATTTGTAAAGTAGTTTGTTTGATACGTAAAAAGAGGCTGTGTATGGAAAACATTTTTAGGTAAACAAACTCCTTTTAAAGGAATAAAATAGAAGTAAGGAAATGTAAAAAAATTAAGCTTTTTCAAAATTGATCCGTTCCGGTGACACCTAATCAAAAATTGTACTTCCGATATTTTAGGAGATAAAGCTATTAAATTCTATTTTTATCAAAAAACTTGCCTGAAAATAATGTTTAATTCTATTTTTCATAAAATAACTCTTTGATTGTGCATAAAATTTGAAATTTGTCACAAAGTAAGTTAAAGTGGGCTAAATTACCGAAAAATCTAGAAAAAATACACTTCTCTAACTCTAATACAACTGTAGTTATGGTGTTCCGCATATGACCTTCTTTTATCCTTTTGTACAGATAAAAGTGCAGCACCTGATAATTTTTGTGAATTAGAAAGAATTCCTTTTTGTGAAGATTTGACGAAAGCCTTAACATTTTTTATGTTACTTAGCAAGGCGTGGACTACTCGGTTGTTCAACAGAAAAACCTAGTGAGTGACTTTTGTCATAGAGACTATTTCCTCATGCGCATGTATCGAAAAATAGTCTATATGGCAAATGTCACTTACTAGATTTTTCTGTTGGACAGCAGTACTGTTCTCAGGTCAGGTAACTCAATTAAGAATCAAGTGTTGAAAATATAGATTGATAAAGACAGAGAGTATGCTTCAGAAAAACTAAAGCCCATACGTATGAAGTGCAATTTGAATTATGGAAGAAAATTTATTATATGACTGTGTGCAAGCCTTATCAGTTACTGTAGTCCGGATGACGCTTAAGGTACTTGTATTTTATCCAGATATTTGGGAAATCTGCTTGAACAGACTCCGTCACCTGTTTATTTCATTTGTCAGAAAGCTGTATATTTTTTCACGCTGAATGAAGCAGAAGCAAGAAGTTTCAAAAGAAACTGTTGCTCTATAAGAACTAGGGCACTCTATTTTTTATATTTGGAGGAAATTTAGTTTAATTTAACTTATTTTCTGATAACTTTCAGTTGTAATGCATAAAAACAGAATTATTTCAGGAAAACTAAAATTAAATCCTTTTTATTCAAATTTTTAAAAATAATAATAAGGAGCAATTGAAGAAAACATGTCTTTAAAAAGTTTTTCATCCTTTTTTCATCATTCTAAAGGAATTTGGTTATCACAAAATGTTTAACATATACATATTCTTTTTATGTGCCAAAAGAAGCTATTCTGCCAATGTTTCATCCCTTTAGTTTAATTTCTACAAAACTAAAATTGATAACCCCACTAAAAAAATTAAAATAAAGTTTTTTGAAAAAGTATTTGGACGATTTTTTTATTTTGATCTTATAATGAGCAAGAGGAATCATGGTAAAGAGGGCAAAAAGAAACCGGGAAGTGCAAAACCTTTTGAGTTGAGTTACATCTAAACCCAAAGTGAGAAATGTAAATGGAAACAACTTTTTTCGAAAGAAGCTTCTAGTAGGTATAAAATCGAAAGAATAGTTAGAAACGACAAATTTGTAAATAATGTAAGGTTACAACGTTTGCGAATTGAAACCGTATAAAATCGCTTCCTAAAGTTTGTTTAACAAATTTATAATTGAACTCATCGATAAAGAAGATAAATTTACGAGAAGAAGTGACTTTGCACATTAACAGACTTTTATGAAAGAAAATATTGTACAAAGATAAAATTTGTCATTTTATTCTTTACTATTTTTGAAGAGACCATGATATGATAAAAAATAAGTTTAAAACGGACTCTTGTCAGTATCATAAGAAGATAATGTTTTTGAAATATAGATAATGAATCCATAGTCACGTATAGCTAATGCAGCGTATCGTTATTCTAACGGGAAATGAGATCCACAATATAGCTTTATTACTCCATAGTATATGGTGCTGATGGTATATAGACGGTTTAGTATGATACTTGAACATTGTGAACATTAAGGTTAGATCCACTAGGTACTCTTTGGTCAAGTGTCACATGTAACGCGAAGCATAAAGACGAGCCATAATACTATTATTAGAATGTCATCAAAGTGCAGAGGTAGGTGTTAAGTAAATTTATCGAACACAGTAACACCCTAATATCTCCAATCGCCTGCAAATGATCGATTTCCTTTGCCACTTCAGTCCTTTACTATATGCACATTCTCCTTGCTTCTGATTTCTCGAACTGAAATTTCAATACGTTATTGAACGTGACATGTTAGGGAAAGCGATAATTGAAAATGTCATAGTAAAAAATCAAATAACATGAGCTTTTCGTGGAAACTTTCAATAGAAATATAGCAGACTTTTCTTTTTCCTTCTTGATTTTTTAAAAGATCCAAACCAACAAAATTAGGCGATCTAAGTCATTTTGGGAAATTTAATTTAATTTTATAAACTACAAATTAAATTATGGTCAGTATAAATTCCCCGAAAGACCTTTTTTATATATTATATGCGGGGTCCTTTAGAATTTATTTTATTAAAGGACTTTGAAGTAAAGAGATTTTTAAAGTTTTGGAAATTCAAAAATGACTTTTTTATTTAGATTCCACTCCATAAATTAAATGGCTGAGTTTATAATCAAATTAAAACTGGAAGCGATATCTCAAACTGAAAATTAGTTTAAAGTTTCAATATCTGTTTAATATTTTACGTTCAAGTGGATTTAATTTGAAATATTCCAAACCGATTATTATTTTTCACGTAAATACTCGATTAAAAACATTTTAACATCTACAAATTTAAAGATGATCTTTTTTAGGCAATTTAAAATTGATATTGTTCCGTATTATAATTTATGATTAATTTTCAAATTTATGATACAAGCGTTTTGACACTGAATTTCTATAGTATACTATTTTTAAATAAATTAAAAGTTTTCACATAAAAATAATTGAATGTTTGAAAAACGTTATAAAAGAATTACTTAGGAGGTTGAAAACTTCCTTTCATACAGTGTTTTAGTTTCTAATGTTTCCAATTTTCAAGGCTCGTGCGGCTCGCAAGTTTGAGTGCGCCTAGGGCACGCAACTTTTGGTTCTGGCGCTTCGCGCTCGATAATATATTTACCTCGCGCTGTGCGCTCGGTCTTTGAGCCCAGACTTTTCAAAAGCATCGAAGACAGTAATTTGGTGATTGTCAATTCTCTTTTGTTAAAGCTTCTTCGGCTTTACCGAACACATTCTCATCACGTAGCTCGTACTTCGAACTCGAGTTTGTCCCTGGTATTGTGTATGATTTTATTGCAACCTCTGTCCTGAATTTGCTTATTTTCAATGTTATTTTTATGATTTAAACGTTACACATATGGTCTACCCAGACTTTGTCAACTGAATTTTCTACCGCATCGTGTTCTACATAACAGTTGTGGTGCCCTATTGCTTCATCTCGTGATAAGTCACTAGGTATAAGTCGCTAGGGTGGAGAGTCTAGTTACAAAAACAGTCTCACGAAACTTAGATCAATAGGTGGGTATTAGTTTAGCTAAAAGTCATAGCTGATTTGTGTGTTATGATGACATGTCACTAACCTTCAGCAGTGTTGTGATGCATTTATATATTTGAGAATCTTTGAAATACTGTAAAATTGTTAAAAGAAAAAACTTAATTTTTTGATTTTTCATTTTTTTTCTTGCTGTCAAAATTTGAATTTGAACATTTTTCTCTTGACTTTTTCATATCTTGATTTTTTTTCAAAATGCGCTTACTTTTTGAATTTTTATCCAAAAAGGCTGTCTAACGAACTTGTCCTTTGATTTAGGATACTAAAAGAGTGTATCAAGGTCAATCTAATAGATTAATTTTTTTAAAGTAGCGTGAGAACGGACAGACATACATTCAAACATTATACATACATACAGATTGACAGACACACAGGTGTACAAACACATTCGAAAAAACCTGTTTTTCGGATTAAGGGGTTCTTAAAACGTGGACATAATTTCACTGATGAGAGTGTAAAAAACAAAAGTTTTTCTAGCTTTCAGTAAACTAATTCAAAACTATGGTATAATAATGCGTTTGAATTAAATAATATTTCATTATAATCTTTTGTTCAATATTTAATTCCTATAATTTTAAATGAAGCAATTCTTTAAATACTTTCATTTTAAAGAGCTAATCTTCCAATTTGTTTAACTGTAAGCGACTCTAATTGTAATAAGATAATTTTAAACTATTTGATTTAACATTTCTAGCTTTATGATGTCATAAGGTAAATGTCTAAATTACTGCTGTACTCAACATGTGCTTCATTCTAAATTTTCAATATTTTTGTAAATATTGTTTTATGCTTTGGTATTTATCAGCTTTTTTATGTACAAAAGACTCCCAGATTTACAATCTATCTAAAATGATTTAATTTTACAATTCCCTAGGATTTGTAAACAGTATGTTTTGAATACAATTTTTATAAATTTCAATTAAAAATGGTTCTATGAAGAATTGCATTTTACATATAATATTTATTATCTTTTGAATGATAAAATTTTACATTCAAGAAATATTTTACCTTTAGATTGTTAACGTTTTTCTTTTATAAGCTGTAGCATTTTATTCTTTCGTTTTAGAAAATTAAATTCCAAACTTCAGCTTCGAATTCATTAGATTTTACGCAGGTGGTTATAATTAAAGGGCATGTACCACACTGCCACGTGGCAAGTTCTTTTAAATGAACTTACTCATAAAGTAACAATTTCGAATAATTCTCTATACTAGCTAGACGTTCATATCGTTTTCTTTTACTTCTATCTGATACGGAGAATTGATTAGAGTTATTATTTGCTAAGTAATTTCGTTTAAAAGAGTTGGTCACGTGACAGCCTGAATAGCACCAATAAAAGTTTTTACTAGTTTTTATTACTTTTGATTTTAAATAAGAGAATCCTATATTAAAATTTTTCCATTATGATGAGTTTAAAGGAAATCAATTCATTAAGTTGTTGCAGCAAATTTGCAACAAAAATCCTAATAATAAAAACCAAGAAAAAAATAATCGGTAACCATTGAATTTAATGACATAACTACTTACAAATAGATTTCTAATTTAGAGAGTAGTAATACGGTTTCGAAATTCCGATTTACGTATAGAATCTGATTTTAGATCTGTTTTAGTTATGTACGTTCGAACGTGTCTAGCCGCCCCGGTGCATGCTATGGTAATCACACGTGGTGCGAATTCGCCTGCAGGAGTTTGAATGCAATTTCCGAAATACTAAACATTCTTCTACGAAATTTGCTGATAAATCATAGTCCCAAAAATATTTCATATTATACAAAATATTATGCACCAAATAAGGTGATTTTTCCTGAAAAACACATGCCATTAATTTTTGGACGATGTTATTTCCAGATTTTCGCTCGTACTTAAAAAAATAATTCGTTTGGACGAAATTTCTATTATTTAGATATATAAAATACATTACAATTGAATCAAGTATTTAATTTAAATTTGCTTTAAATTATAATTTGCACTGATTCTGTTCTCTTGATACAAGTATACAAGTAATTCGAAAAATGAAAGTATTGATCGATTCGAAAGCAGATCAGAGAATATGTTAATTGATCTTATAATGAATTAAATAATGAAAAATATTTGTATAATAAATATGCTGTGACTAAGTGTATAGGAAGTACTTAAGGATCTCAAAGGTGCGTTAGTTGTATTGTTTAATTTAGAGAAATTAATGCTTAAATTTATCGAATATAACATTATGGACTGTTAAGTAACATGTATATTTATTGTATATAATATATATATACATATATATTATGTAATCGAGGGTATTAAGTATTAGAATTAGGAATTATATTGGTGTTAATATTGAACTGATGTCTATATAAGTTAATAATATAGAGCATCTATGTTTGTTTATTTTAGAAGGAAAAATTTTTGTTAAAATAAAAGAGAATTTAATTGTCAGCACATGAAATTTTGTCATGGATTTCGTTAAAATATTGTCATTTCTATGTGTTTCAATAAAAAATATTGCGGTTGCTGTGAATATTTTTTTTATTCCAGACATGTTTCATATTTCATTTCATACATTTGATTTCATTTTGAAAATGATGTCTTCATTCTGTAAAAGTGAAGTGAAGGTTTGTATGGCTACATCTTCATTCTTTATATAGGGTTTTAGTAGAAGAAAAAAGAAAACTGCGAAACCTTTGATTGTTTTCTCTGATAGTTAATAACCATGAATTTTATGGTGTTATTCACATTCTCAGAGCAAAAATAGCTCGAGAAAGGGATAAGAAATGTAAATATTACTATAAAGAAATTCATTTCTTTTGGTTTACCGAATTCAAGTTATAGAGCAGAAGAAAACTATATTTGTAAGTTTAATATGTATTTCATATGCATATAGATTACAAATGTACATGGTTTTCGCACTGTTTCCACACTTCGTACTTTAATTAGACAAAGGTTCAGTTTCTTTCAATCACTTTCCTTAAGCATGATCAGAGTGATTGTTAAGAATCGAAAATTGGTCAAAAGCGGAAAATAAGTCAGTATTTTTCACAGGCTGCGCAAAAGTGTAGCATATCTATACAAATTTTGGGTTTTGGGATTATGCTGCACTGTAGCGAATTGTCCGATCCTGATAAAAAAAGACATCTGCGCAGATTTTTTCAGGCAAGTCTCGATCTTTCTACAGGCCAATTTTCTGATATCGAATAACACATTTACATGTTAAGTTTCTTTATGCAGATTCGAGCGTAACTTTAAACCGCTGATCCTTATTTAAATAACAGATCGAGATTTTTTGATTTTGTAGGAAAAATTAATTGTAGCTGATTAATAATATAAGTTTTATTAATTAGTACACTTTGCAAAATAATCAGTTTGGTAATATGAGAAAAACGTTTTTTCTTTTAATATTTCCTAAGCTTTGGATTTTTTAATTCTGAGAGAATGAGACAAGGTTTCGAAATATTCACTGAAATACTTTTGTCGTAAATAAATATAAGAAAACAAATTATAAATATTAATGGAAAAATATAGAAAGTAATTTGTTTAATTGTGTTTTAGCAAAGAAAACATTTCTTTCAATTAACAAAATTAAAATGCAAACGTTGCGTATTAGTATTTCTATATTTCATACAATTTAACATATTATTCTGGGTAAATCGAAAACAATTGAGAGTAATATTTGAAATATTTGAAAAATTTGACAAATTTGAAATTAAAAAACACCTCGCGCGCCTCCCGGGGAATAATTTTTTTTGGTTTTTATTTCTTTAATGAATAATTCTACCTTAAGATTTTCAAATAAAAAATCTTACATTATTTGTGACAAAAAATGATAATTTATTTGGTCTACTGAAATACTCCGAATATTAGCTATTTTTTCGTTAAAAACAATTTTTTATGAATAGACTTTTTCTTTAGAATTTAAATTAGTAAAATAAAAAGTTAAATTAAAAACCGCTTAAACATTCTAGAATATATCAAAACATGTAAGTTTAAATTAAGCAGGATCTGTAAAATTCCCATATTAAAAATCTTCGCCTTTAATAAATATTATTTAGTGTTATAATTTTTCTTTACACTTTTGCATAATATGTATGTTAATGATACATTATAGCAAAGTTAAATAGTTTTAATTAACAATTAATATTTTGACCGAAGCTTGTACACTCTGTTATTTTTTGTACTCATACAAAGATTAGAATGATCAAATATGAAATTAATTACTTACTTCGAATTTCCGATAAATTTTTATTTTAAAAAATTAACAATTATAATAAATTAATTATAAATCATTAATGTCATTATAATGTTATTATTTATTAATTGTCGAAAAATTTTAAATGTGAAGTTTCTTCATTAAGAGAGTCGTAGTTCTCGGAGGCTGAATTCCTGATTCAGCAGCAAGTCTGCGTCTATTAATATCTAGAACATCTACATTTTCGCATACAAAATAAAAAAAATTAATCACATTTTGTTTTTTTTCAATAAGTAGAGCATACTCGATTCACCCAATGTTGGTACTTTTCTTCTCGAAAGCACTTATAGGTTAAAAAGTACAGATGTAAACGTGTTTCACTGAATATCTCCGGTTCACTATAAATGCAGTTGTACATTGTTTTTTCAGAACAGCAGTATAAGTGTGTATTGATTTTACATAAGTTAATTTCATAATTTTTCGTTTTAAAGTATAAAATTTTTAATTCTGAATCAATCCATTTACAAAACAATCAGAATTTGAGGGGGTTCTAGCGATTTTTACGAAACTTGGTTAAACTTTAGTATTGGGTGAATTAAGTTCAGGGATTAAAGTGGTTTTCAAAATGTTTCAAAAATTCGGAAATTACAGGATTTTTATTTTTAAGACCAACTTTTTTTAATCACCATATTTCACAAATCACAGTTACCTTAATTCACTTTTACTAAATGATTTTTTAAACAATTTTCAAAAAGGGGATCAAAATTTGTTTCTAATTTTTTAAATATATTTTTGCTTATATTTTTGCAGATATTATAATTTTTTAGTGTACAACCGTGCTGCTTCATATTCCACGCACGACAGGCACAGCGAAGCGATATCAAATAATAATGTTTGTAGCGAAAAAATCTTGATTCTTTCCTTTTTCTTCTAACTTTTTGTGAACAACTCGTCTACTCTCAGTATCATTTAAATTTCATACTCAGGGGTGTGTGCAAGTGAAAAAGTTAACATGATTCAATTTTTTAATTGTATAGACAAATAATATAAAATATGTAATGGACATTATATAAATAAATCATCTTAAAAAAGATGTTGAAAAGCAGAAAAAAATATTCTTTTTAAGTTAATTTTCCTTGAATTATTTGGCTGTAGCAACGTATACCGAAATGTTGATATAAAGAATATCAAATGATAAATTTTTATTACGAAAATGTACTGGTAACACCCACTTAACAATAAGTAAAATAAGAATTATTTGTTTCTTCTTATTAAAATCCACACTGGGTATTCTTTTATATAATTTCGTTTATAGAATCAACAAATAATATTGGATGACAAATTTTTATATAAATAGAAATCATTGAAAACCTAAATTGTAAAGAATGAAGAAAAAAGTCTTTTTTCCATCCATAACATTTATAAAGTGTATTTATTTATATAATTTATTTTTAAACTTGAGAAATAATATTGAATGACATATTTGTATAAATAACTACACTTTTTTGATAAAAGAAAGTAATTTTATAACTAAAATATTACTTTCAAGATGAACAATCGAGTCATGTTCACCATTTTTATCATAATTTGTTTACAATAAATAACATTACGTACCAAAGCTTTTTCGTTTGCACGCCTTGGCGTATTAAAATCAAGAAATGCTGAACCTACATTCATGCTGAGCATATAAAAGTTATTTACAAAAGATAGAAGAACAGGGAAAGAATCAACGTTTGTTTGCTATTTGCATTAACATAAAATCGTCAACAATAACAATTGAAAAATAAATAGAAAACTTTGATTAAAATTTTTTTTGTACTTTATATAAATCTAAAATCATTTAATAATTAAGTTCTTAAAGTTATTTTTAATTTTGTTAATTTATTTCGCCCCGTTTTTTTAGACGCAAAAAATTAAATCAATGGTTTCAACTATAAACTTTTCATTCAGCAAACACTAAAGTTCAACTAAGATTCATCAAAATCGCTACACCCTAAGACTCTGATATTCTGAAAATTAATTTATTCTACTACTAATTAAAAGTGGAATAATTAATTTATTTATGAATAAATTATTTAAATAATAAAACTTTTTAATTCAAAAAGTGTTTTTCTGCATAAATTTAATTAGGTACGGCCGATTTTTCTTGTCCAGATATTTGAAACATACGAATACAGTGACAATATGAAAGAAAATGTATTTGGTAAGTGAAAAAAATTTCAAAAGAATTCTCAAATTCAAAATTATTACATTTTTTACAATATTCTTATTATTTAATTTGGAATTCCTGTTTCAAGTTGTATAACATTAGATGGTTATATTTTTTTGTTGGAAAGAACCTAATTTAAGTTTGTCACATTTTTAAGTTTTGAAGATTTGAAATTCGAATGTTTTATGTCACAAAATTGTGCCGATCTTTTCTATTTAAATTTCGAGTGAGTTCATTCATTACTCTTTTTCGAACAAGTATTCAATGATACTAGTAAATTTTGATAAATTTCATCTTGTACAATTGAACCGCTGACGATCAAAAGGGGACACGCTTTAAACGCCGTCGTTTTAGAAGGCTCCTGGTTCATATTTTTTTCAGGACAATTTTAAAAAAAATTTTATTGCGCATATTTTTAGTCTCATAAATAAATGTGATAAATTCATTAGTTTTCGAAATAATCAAAATGTTACTTTTTTCTGCAATAGCAAAATACGAATTTTTTGTGTTCAACTCGCCATAAGTTCTGCATGAATAGGAATTTTGCAATTAAAATTATAGAAAATATGCAACATTATAGTACAAAAATACTGTTTTTTATAGAATTTCAATTAGTTGTCACTAAACATTTATAACGATTTTTATTTTTCTCATGGCGTAAATTAGATATTGAAAGTTTCAAACGCTTCGGGAGTCGAACAAATTTTCAGAAAATAAAAATTTACGTCCACTTAAACTTTTGTTAGGATTCAAGGAAGTTTTTTGGAAAATATCAGGCAATTATGTTTTATAGTTTTAAAGTCATAATTGATTTAAGATCTCAGCGCTGTCCCGTACGCGTGCTAGCTCGTCCTGCAATATTAACGTCTGCATAAAAGCTGACGATTGGAACGTCAAGCCGGCCACCGAAACAAAAGAGCATATGTTTATTTTGATTTTCTCCTAACGTACATAGTGCACAGAAGCTATATTGTAGAAGTGAGGCGTCGGATGCAAAAAGGAGTTACAGAATTATTTTGCTGGAGTGGGGAGGCCCCTGAGATCCTGAAAATAAAGTCTTGAATTTTAATTTTTAAAATATATATTCTGAGTGACAGATTAATTTCGCATTTTTTTCTCTTCATAAAAAAAGTTGTACCTTTTTTATTTTTCGAATTAATTACGAAAAACTGTTTTTTTCTCTGATCAAAATATTTTGATTTTTTTCACTTCCACTCGCAGCGAAATGGAAAGTTTGTGATATTTTGTAATAAAACTTATTAGCAATATGTGTTGTCATTTTTTGCGACCGATGGCGTTGGCAAAACATCAAAATGTTTATTTAAAAAAATTTTAATAATTTTTTTCCAAGACGTTGCATAATTCGTGCACAAACAACTTCTATCGTATCGGGAGTCGAGCGAATTGTGAGCAAGCGAAAACTGTCAGCGAGAAAGTTGTTCAGAAAGGTTCAAGAAAGTTTTCTGAAAAGTTTTAGATCAATTGGAGTAGTAGTTAACAAACTGTTGATGTTTTAATTTGCCGGCGCGATAGATTTACTCCTGCGTAAATTACTCCCTGTCCAGTAAGCCGCGTTACCCCAGTGTTAGGTGCAACTGTTCCTCTCAGCCCGTCAAGGTTTTGTAATCAAAAACGCGCTATATACACAAATAATTTTTTATCAATAAAACAGTGGTTTTTAATGTATACATGGATATTTTTGGTGCTAAGGATAATAATTGTGTATAATATTGTAAAATAACATAAGAATATTTGAGACTCCGGCAACACGAAAATATTTTTTTCATAGAAGATCTATTTATTATAAACCATGATGTTCCATATTCCTCGTATTTTAATTATAAAATCTCTAAACTTTTCAGGAAACTGCCTTGAACCTCATTAAAAAACCGTCTCGCTGACAGTTTTCGCTTGCTCAAAATTCGCTCGACTCCCGAAACGCTAGAAGTTTTTTGTGCACGAATTATACATCGTCTTCGAAAAAAATTATCAACAATTTTTTAAATAAACATCTTGATGTTTTGTTAACGCCATCGGTAGCAGAATATGACAATTCATATTTCTGATAAGTTTCATTACAAAATATTACAAACTTTTTATTTCGATGCGAGTTGAAGTGAAAAAAATCAAAATATTTTGATCAGAGAAAAAACAGTTTTTCGTAATTAATTCGAAAAATAAAAAAGGTACAACTTTTTGTATGAAGAGAAATTAAATTATTATTAGAAATTAAATTAAATTAAAGAGAATTAAATTTCCACTCAGAATATATATTTTAAAAATGAAAATTCAAGACTTCATTTTCAGGAGCTCAGGGGTCTCCCCACTCCAGCGAAATAGTTCTATATCTCCTTTTTGCATCCGACACAGGAAAAGAAATAGGTGTCATAAAAATTGGTTGAAGAATAAGAGAAAGTGATCCCGAAATAAGGTACCACTGAGAAGAATTAAATTCATAATAGCTTTTTTCTTAAAAATCTTGTATTTTATAGTTAGTTCAAATAGTCTAATATAATTTTTCACATTGAATTCTACTATTAAAAATGTCAAAAGTTTTGAGTATTAAATGATTACGAAATTAATGAAAGGCATTCAATGAATAGACATTTCTTTTAATCAAAAAGTTTACAAAACTTATGTTATATTTAAGGGAAAGAAATATATTACTTAGTCTAAAATTATAAGGGACCGTGTAATACAAAATGAAATCCCAGAGAGAATTTTCAAAGTTACTGAAGCTTGCTGCAGAGAAAAATGTTTTGAAAAAGTCCTAATTGCTTATCAGCAAAATTTGATAGTCCACGGAATGTTAAAATGTAGAGAAGCGAGACTTTTTTGTTTACTACTAATCTTAAACTAAAAGATCTTCCAAGAAGTTGTCCACCTCGAATTGGACTAAAATCGGCTAAAATAAGAGATGTGAAAAGTCTTTTTAATTTTCTAAGCGCCCCTGGAAAAGAATTCTTCGAAAATTATTTTGAGCAATTTAAAAATCTGTCCGCTTCGCGTGAACAGTCTCATAGCGCGCTGCGCGCGCGGCTCGCAAGTTTGGTCACGCCTAGGGCACGCGTTTAAAGATTTTTCCACTTGATTAAGTATAGTTAAAGATTAAGTTTATCAAAGCTCTGTAGGCTTTGAGGTACACATTCTCCAATTTGTGAATGTGTATTTTCTGAACCACCTTAAAATAAATAAAAAAAATACAGTCTTTTTTAGACATTTTTATATATCTCTCGTTGTTACGCTAAGAATAGGTTTTTTGTTTTCATATTATTTTTTACGGATAAAGCAAAATATCCTATAAGTCTTCTTTTAGATTTTTCACGTATCTCGCGTCTTTTGAGGTAATATTTGTATTTTCGAATTTCTGCATATTACATACAAGAAATAAAAACAAAATTACGTGTCCCATTGGAAAATGTTTGAAAGACATATTGTAGGATTTTCCAAAAGCTCTAATTTCTCTTCGAGACTTTTTTCCGTAATATATGTCGTTTGGTTTCAAAACTTTTATGTTCCGGTGTAAAATTTCGGGCAATTCTAATACTATTGTAGCTTTTGTCATTTTTCCACAATTTTTTTTTTTTATTTTCAATGTCCTTTTTCACGAATAAACCGAAAAGTACGAGTTGTATCAAGAGGTGGCTATTAACGAACTTGCAGATCTTTTTGAATTTTTATCCAAAATTGCTGCTTAACGAACTCGTCCTTTCTTTTAGGACCTACAAAAAGTATGCCAAACATCGATTTGATTTGTTAATTTTTTCAAGAGTTATCGTGTTTACAAACGGACGGCCGGACTGACGGACAGACATACGCCATCGTAAAAACTTGATTTTCGGATTCAGGGGGTCTCGAAACGTGAACATGCGTTGAAAAACTATGGTTTTTCAAAATAAAAATTCGTAATGTATAAATCCTAAGTCTATAAATGGTCTATTTTTTATTATCTACGATATATAACTGTTAAAAATAAAAAACATGTATTTTTTAGATTTAAAAAATTGTTAAAGTATTTACAATTTAAATTGTTTTAAAATTTAAGAGTTCAATTTACTTGATATGTAGTTTAAACTTATACATCATGAAATATTTTTATTTAAACTTTTAAATTTTATAATCTTTACTAAGAAGCTCCGAATGTAACATTGTTTAACATATAAATGAATTAATTAAGTTAAGAAAAATATTATGAAAGAATATTCTATTATTCACATACAATTACACATGTATGAAATGTTTCTTCTTATATTGCCTCGAGGCTAAAATTTTTTTCACTACTGGTAATTTAAAGTCCCTAAATGTTTAAATGTTCAATTAATCTCAGACTATTAAAAGTAATATTTTAAACTATTGAGTACTTTCAAGTTAAAATATATCATTTTAATTAGAGATTTTTTTTAAAGATATTACTACCATTATATAAATTATAATAGATATTTATATTACCTTTTATACTTTTTTTACACATTAGAATTTTATTTCGATGGTAATATTCTGATACGAAGTTAATATTAACATTTTCAGCCTTCTCGGTCAATTTTCAAAGAAAATTGTGTATAAATTCATAAAACAATAATCCAAAACTGTTATTGCATTACATTTTTTATTTACACAATGATTATTTTTGAAAATTTTATATAAATGGTATGGGCTCATAATTTTATGACAGTCATTGCTACCAACTGAGTCAAACCACGTCAAGTGGGCCCTGAAATTTCCAACAAATCCCCGATTTTGAAATCAAATGCATTTTCGAATAGG
>JAAAKG020188857.1:0-24912 GCA_010014905.2 Druon quercuslanigerum | reverse complement strand
TTCAACCATACAGTAAGATTTTTAAATAAAAAGATAAATATATAACGAAACACGAAGTACTTAAATTTTTAGTGAACAAATTAATTTAATAATAAATAAATATAAAAATAAATAATTTTTAGTAAAAAAATGAATTTTTCACAAAGAAGTTTAACTTTTAACATTGTAGCTAGATTTTTTATTAAATTTATAAACTTTCAACCCTACACAAAAATTTTAAACAAAAAAGATAAATTTTCAATAAACAAAATTTGATGTAAATGAAAAATGTGACGAATAAGATGACTTTTTTTACAAGGAAGAATAATATTCTGCCACAAAAGACGACTTTTCTAAAAAAAAAACACGTTGTAGTTAAATTTTTTGTTTAAAAAAAGTATTTTTTATTGAAAAAAATACTTTTCAATTTTATAGTTAAATTTTTAACAAAGTACATTAATTTTCAACAAAATAGTTACATTTGTAACTAAAACAAATGATATTTTATCCGCATTGAAATAGTTTTATTTAAAGTTTAAAAAATTAATTTTCAACTCAAAAAGACTGTGAATTTTTGACAAAATAGTTAAATCTAAAAAAAAATTAATTTTTTACAAGGAAGTTGCACTTTATCGAAGTAGTTGGATTTTTAAACAAATTTATAGATTTTCTACAAAAAAAATATTTTAAAACTAAAAATAATAAATTTTCAATTAAAAAAGATAAATGTTTAACCCACATTGAAATGGTTGTATTTAAAGTCGAAAAAGTTTAATATTCTACCACAATGGAAAAATTTTCAAATAAAATTTTTAATTAAAAATAAGAATTTTTTCACCATATAGTTCGATTTTTAACTAAAAAGATAAATATATAACGAAACACGAAGTATTTAAATTTTTAGTTACAAAATTAGTTTAATAATAAATAACAGCGCATTTTTGACAAAATAGTTAAATTTTTAGTGAGAAAATGAATTTTTCAAAAGAACTTCAACTTCTAACAAAGAGTTAGATTTTCAATCGAATTTATAAAATTTCAAGTTAAAAAAGAAGATGAAAAATTTAAGACTTCTACTCAGAGTGCTTTAATTTGAAGTTCAGGTGTTTTTGTTACTTCAAATGAAAACATTTTCATGTTTAAAAGCTCCAGTTTTTTAATTTAATTGGCCTGGAAATTTGTTTCTTTTATTTAAATTTTCACCCTGTAATGTATTTCACTACAAATTAATTAATAGATGTATTACAAAGGAAAATAAATACCAATGGCAATTGCAATGAAATGAGCATTTTTTTCAAAAATGAGCTTAAAGACCTCTAAACATTTTTTCGAAAATTCTACCAAAGTTCAAAGGGAATTGTTAAAAACAAAGGGAATAATTTCCAGGGAAACCGTTTTTGGACCGCCCTAATTATTTATTGTTGAACAATGTTTTTCGGCCATCAATTTTTTTTGCTTGGTATAAATGTTGTCTGAATTTTAAGAAATTAAGTTTTCAAAAATTTTGGACATGTTTGTAATTTTTTTTGTCGTCATTTAAAATTTAAAAAAAAAGAAGAGGATTTGAAAGTCTCTTTTTTCCTATATTCTTATTATTTTTATTTCTTTTTTATTTTGAATTGAGACACTTCAGAGTATTTTTTCTTCGATTCTTGTTATTTTTCTGTAGAATTTCGTAGTAGAACGTTATCTATTAGAGCTGAAAAAATTATTTTTGTCTCCAATTTTTTAACTACGAATTCTTTATTATTTCTTTTTTCTAGAAGTTAAATTGGGTGGATATAAATCAGAATTCAACGCGAGCTGAATTCGTAGCCTATTTCCTGAACTTCCTGCGGGACGAATTTACAAGGTAATTAAAAATATCAATAAAAATAATAATGATTTATATTATATTCAGTTACATTTATTAGTGGAAGTTAATAATAATCATCTTGCATATTTAAAAAACTTAATATTTTCCTTGCAATGTAAAAATATTTTATTTTATCAGAAATTACAAAAATTATTTGAAAATAAATGTGCAATTATAAAAGAGTTTAATCTTTCAGACCTTGAAACTAAAGATTTCCTAAATTTATCTTTACATTAATTTTTAGAGGGTTTAATTTCCAATTTTAATATATTGTTGTTTCAAATTTAAATAATCAACATTTCAGGACCATTTCGCTATTAAATATTTTCAAATTTTATATTAAAGCCCGTGGTAGTAAGTTTTAAATTTAATCAATTTGAATGTAAATATAAACCATTTTCGGATTCAAAAGCATAAAATTGTACAATTTCAGAAAATTAAATCATATATCAATATTGTTTTGTATTTTTTATAATAATTGTTTATTTTTTATGCAAGATTTTAAAATACTCTAATTTCCAGTTAAACATTTAAACAAATAAGTAATTCTGAATTAAAAAATTTTATATTCTAGAATTTCTAAAGGCAGATTTGAAGTTAAAAAATTAAAAATTTAATTTAAAATAAAAAACAAGGAAAATTAAGCTACCTGAGTTGGATTAGCAATTATTAGTAATTTTAATCTGTTTTAATGTTAACTTGTGATTTTGTGATGTAATGGGAATTTAAAATTCTAGAATTTCAGAAGCTTGGCATTTAAAACATTCAATTTAGTTCTAAATACTAAATTGTCCAATTTTAATAGCTTTTAATTCAAATTTTAAAGTTTGCAATAATTAATTATTTATTTTGAACGATTTTAATTATAAAGAATACAATATCAATTCTTCTGAATTTTAAATGGTCCAATTTTCAAAAGTTGAATCTTAAATATTCAATTTCTAACATTTTGACATTCTCATCTTTTTAAAATTTTAATCTAAGATCATGCTGTTTTCCTAATTCTCGAAATCAAATAAAAATTGTTTAATTTTTAGCGCTTCGAATTAGAAATTATACAATTCAACTCCTTTTTTTAATTAAATTGTCCATAATTATTCATGTTTTTTTTTAATTTTACACGCTTGCAATTTGAAATTATTAGTATTTAATTATTGTTTCAAAAATATTTAAAATCTTATATTAAAAAATTGGTTTAATAAAGGATTTTTAAATTTTCATTTTAGTAAATGGAAATTCAGAGAGGAAAGCGCGATCTCTGTATTTTCTTTTATTCCTTCTTATTATATGATTTAAATTTATTTAATTTTCTTGCAAAACAGTTTTCTGATATTTATCGACTTCCGCAATTGCTATTACATGTGAAAAAACTGTGGGTTTTGCATAGAGAGTTAATTTTTTATAAACCGGGAGAAATCACGAATATGCACCGGGAGAACCGTAAGAAAGTCGGGAGACAAAAATCGAAAAAATAGTGGCCACCCTGTTCTTGAATAATTTTTTTTCGCTGTTTATGCTAAAATAATGTTCGATTGAAAAATCTTTTTTGGTTGAAAACTTAAATGTTTTTTTGAAAAATCGTATTTTCATTTGAAAATTCAGCTATTTGAAGAATAATCTTTTTTAGTAGAACCTTCAATTATTTTGTTAAAAAAACATCCTAAAGGTTTATAATAAAACTATTTGGTTGAAATTTCAATTATTTAGTTGAAAATATAATCATTTCGTTGAAAATTCAACTTTTTTTGTTAAGAAATAATTTTTTTTATATTTAACTGTTTTTAAAAAAATGCATCCTTCTGGAATAAAAACTAAACTGCCTTCTTAAAAATGGTTTCTTTTTTATCTTTAAAAATTTCGACAATTTGGTATAAATTGTTTTTTTTTCTTGAATGAAAAATCTTTTTTGATTGAAAATTCAACTCTTTTGTTTAAAATTCGTCTTTTTTATTTACATTTTCAAACGTTTTAGTCGGAAATGTATTTTTTTTTAGTTGAACCTTCAACTATTTGGTTCAAAATACATCTTTGTAGATTAAAAATTCAACTATTCAGTTACAAATTCAATTATTTTGCTTAAAATTTAATCATTTTGTTGAAAAGTAAACTTTTTTGTCAAAAATTGAACTATGTTGTTGAAAATTTAATGATTTTGTGGGAATTTCGTGTTTTTAGTAATGTGGGAGAAGATCGCTGAGAGAAAAATTTAAAAAATAGTGACCACCCTGATCTTGAATAATTTTTTTTCGCTAATTATGCTTAAATAATATTTCATTAAAAAATCTTTTTTGCTTCAAAACTCAAATGTTTTTTAAAAAAATCGTATTTTCATTTTAAAATTCAACTATTTGTTTAAAGAATAATCTTTTTTAGTTGAATCTTTAATTATTTTGTTAAAAAAGTATCCCTGAAGGTTTAAAATACAACCATTTGGTTCAAATTGAAATTATTTAGTTCAAAAGTTTCATCATTTCGTTGAAAATTTCACTTTTTTGTTAAGAAATAATTTTTTTCTTAAATTTAACTATTTTTTTTTAAATGCATCCTTCTTGAATAAAAACTCAACTGCCTTCTTAAAAATGGTTTCTTTTTTATCTTTCAAAATTCGACAATTTGGTATAAATTGTTTTTCTTTCATGACTGAAAAATTTTTTTTGATGAAAAATTTAACTCTTTTTTTTAAAATTCGTCTTTTTTATTTTAATTTTCAAACGTTTAGGTTGAAAATTTATCTTTTTTAGTTGACCCTTCAACTATTTTGTTCAAAATATTATAAATATTATTTCAATACTTTTTTGTAGATTTTCTGATTGAAAAATCTATTGTTTTTAATTAGAAATTCCATTTTTGAGTCAAAAATTCAATTGTTTGGTTTCAAATTAACTTTTCCATTCAAAATAAAATTTTTCGGATTGAAAATTATACTTTTTTTGTGAAAAAGAGAACTTTGGCTTGAAAATGCTACTTTTTTGTTGAAGATTCACCTTTTTTAATCGAAATTTCTATTATTTTGGTAGAAAATTTTACTATTTGGTTGAAAGTGTAAATAATTGGTTAAAAATTCAACTACTTGGTTGAAAGTTAAACTACATTTTCAAAAGTTCATTTTAGTGTTTGAAAATTTAATTATTTATTGAACATTAATTAAAAAAAAAAAAATTTTTACTTTTTACTGATTCTGGTGAAATTTCTACTATTTGGTTGAAAATGTAAATATTTAATGAAAATTCATGGTTTAAAGTTAAACTAGTGTTTCCAAAATTAATTTTATTGGTTAAACATTTAATTATTGTGTTGAAAATTCCGTGTGTTGTTTTAAAATTGATTTCATTAACTGAAACATTAACTATTTTATTTCTGGTTGAAAATTAATTTTTTGGTTGAAAATTCATATATTTTGTTGAAATTACGTGTTTTTATGCAAAATTATGTTTTTAGTAAAAAATTAGAAAATGTTAGATACAAAATTGAACTATTTGTTGAAATTTCGTTTTTTTTGCGGAAAATTAAATTTTATTGCAAAATTTAAATATACTATTTTTGTTGAAAATACAGCTTTTGTGCAGAAAAAATTAAGTTGTTTTGAAAATTCTACGTTTTTCTTTTTTGATGATTCATCTTCTTGAGTTGAAAATTCTATTATCTTGTTGAACTTTTTTTTTCTATTTTGACTGAAAAATCTTTTTTGGTTGAAAACTCAAAGGTTTTTTTCTAAAAATCGTATTTTCATTTGAAAAGTCAACTATTTGTTGGAAAAAAAATCTTTTTTAGTCGAATCTTCTATTATTTTGTTAAAAATACATCCTTGAAGGTTTAAAATACAACCATTTGTTTAAAATTTCAATTATTGCGTTGAAAACTTAACAGTTTTGTTAAAAATACATCCTTGTGGAAAGTAAACTTTTTAAGTCAAAAATTGAGCTATGTTGTTGAAAACTTAATGATTTTGTGACAAAATCGTCTTTTTAATAGAAAAATTAATTTCTTTTCAATGAAAATTTATCCTTTTTGGTAAAAAAAAGTTCCTGGTTGAAAATTCATCTTTCTTCGTTAAAAATTCAACTATATTCTAAAAAACTTGTTAAAAAATGGTATTAGTTTTCGCTAATTATGCTTAAAATTTCCATTTTAATTGTTTAGCATCCAGTTTTTATTTTCTTGTCTTAGCGCTCAGCAAGCTGCGAACGTGAAACAGACTCCATCCAAAAAGCCATTAGCTCTCTGTACACCGGACGGTGTAATAATCACCGAGCCAAACAAAGTTAACAAATCTCATGAAAAGGATTCGTCAAAAAGCGAAAATGTTAACAGATCAGGAAGAGCTGTGAAAATTGGCTCTAATGCTCGAGAAAATCCGGAAGTTTTGGAACTTCGGAATAATGAAAGCCGACAGTTTGTAAATGACGTTTTCGCAACTTCGACAGTAAATACTTCAACACCAGTGATTAAAAAAAGAATTTCCCTCCAGAAGGTACCCATGACATCAGCTAATTTGAGCAAAAGTAATCTGAATTTTTCGAAAAGTAATGATTCAAAGAATTTGAGCGAACCTCGTCAGCAGAGAGAAAGTAATTTGTCTCTTAAGGTTGAAGTAGATTCAGTTAGATCTTTTAATATAACAAGTCCCAACAATAGAAGCGTTGACATGGTTTTAACAGATTCTAACAGGACTTTATCATCACCCTGTAACAATTCTTTTCCAACTTTAACGAGGGATCAATCCAGCAGTTTGAATGCGAATGCCTCTTTTTTATCTCAAAATTCCAATCAATCTGAATTTAATGAAAATTCTTCACACACCTCGGGAAGTTCGGTTAAAAGTGATCTACAGCTTTCTAGTTCTCCCTTGTTACTGAATAGAAGTCAGAATCCTATTTCTCCGTTGTATAGTCAGAGTATGACGGAGAAAGGAAAAAAGTCGCAGAAATTACAGAACAAATCGTCGGAGAGACATGCTGGAAAAAATATCCACTTTCAGCACAGTACTCCTGAACAATCGATGAATTCTTCGCAGAAAAGTGTGAAATCTGCCTCGAGACAAAATCTGAGTCTTGCCGATTTTATAACTATTGACACGACACGTTCTTCTAAAAGGAGCGGTAAAAAAAGTAATCAGAAGACACCCGTTTTAAGGCAGAGCAGAGAAGATGAGACCGTTTCTAAATCGACACACTTCTTGACTGATGAAAGCTTCCCAGAAGTGGGACAGAGTTTTGAGAAAAGGAGGAGAATCAAGCCGACAAAGTTGGAAATTTCTGATGACAAAGGTTAAAATTAATATAGATTGTTATCTTAAAAATTTTTAAAAACTTTAAATTCATTAGAATGTTTTAAAATATCCTAACATCTGAAAAATTCTTGAGAACTTCAAGAAAAATCCGAAAATCTTAAAAATTCTTTAAATTTCGGAACGTCTTGAAAATTCCTAAGAATTTTTGAAAATATCCGAATATCTTCAAAACCTTTCGAATTACAACCAATATCTCAGCCTTTTAAAAATTCTTCAGATTTTTAAAAAATATCCCAACATCTTGAAAATTCTTTAGAATTTGGAAAATATCCCAAAATCTTAAAAATTCTTTAGAATTTTAAGAAAAATCCCAGCATTTTAAAAATTCTTTAGAATTTTGGAAAATATCCCAAAATCTTAAAAAGTCTTTAGAATTTTAAGAAAAATCCCAGCTTTTTTAAGTCTTTAGAATTTTGAAAAATATCCCAACATCTTGAAGATTCTTAAGAATTTTGAAAATATCCAAACATCTTAAAAATTAATCGCTGGAACTTAATTAGTTTCAATTGTCCTGACCCTAAAGCCAAAAACTTACATCAACAATTTCTACAAAATCTTTACAATTGTTTAGATTTTTAAGAAAAATCCCAGCATCTTAAAAGTTCTTTACATTTTTTTAAATTCTCCAATATCTTGAAAATTCATTAAAATTTTTAAAAATATCCTAATATCTTAAAAATTCTTTAAACATTTTTAAAATTTCCCAACTTCTTGAAAATTTTTTAGAATTTTGAAAAATATGCCAACATTTTGAAAATTCTTCAGAATTTTTGAAAACATCCGAACATCTGAAGAATTCTTTACAATTTCAAGCAAAATTCTAACATCTTAAAAATTCTTTAGAAGTTTTGAAAATATCTGAACATCTTGAAAATTGTTTAGAATTTTTGAAAATATCCAAACATCTTAAAAATTCTTTAGTTTTTGAAAATATCTGAACATCTTGAAAACTATTTTAAATGTTTGAAAATTTCCTAACATCTTGGAAATTCATTAGAATTTTTGAAAATATCCTAATATCTTCAAAATTCTTTAAATATTTTTAAAATTTCCCAACATTTTGAAGATTCTTAAGAATTTTTGAAAATATCTCAACATACTGAAAGTTATTTAGAACTTTTAAAAATATCTGAACATTTAAAAAATTCTTTTGAATGTTAAGAAAAATCCAAAAATCTTGAAAATTCTTAAGATTTTTTTTTAAATATCCCAACATCTTGAAATTTCTATAGAATTTTTTAAAATATCCCGAAATCATAAAAATTCTGTAGAATTTCAAGAAAAATTCCAACATCTCAAAAATTCTTTACATTTTATTAAAATATTCCAATATCTTGAAAATTCTTTAGATTTTTTAAAAATATCCCAACATCTTGAAAATTCTTCAGAATTTTCGCAAATATCCGAATATCTTGAAAATTATTTAGATTTTTTGAAAATATCCCAAGATCTTAAATATTCTTGAAATTTTTTAAAATATTACAACATATTGAAAATTCATTAGAAGATTTTAAAATATTTCAACATCTTAAAAATGCATTAGAATTTCAAGAAAAATCCGAACATCTTAAAAATTCTTTACATTTTTTTTTAAGTATCCCAACATCTTGAAAATTCTTTAGATTTTCTTAAAATATCCTAAAATCTTGAAAATTCTTTAGAATTTTGAAAATATCCCATCAAATTAAAAATTCTTTAGAAGTTTGAAAAATATCCCAACATAATAAAAATTTCTTAGAATTTTTGAAAATATCCGAACATCTGAAAAATTCTTGAAATATTTTTAAAATTTCTCAACATCTTAAAAATTCTTTAGAGTTTTTGCAAATATCCGAATATCTTGAAAATTATTTAGAATTTTTGCAAATATCCCGACATCTTAAAATTTCTTAACATTTTTTTAAATATTACAACATCTTGAAAATTCATTGGAAGGTTTTCAAATATTCCAACATCTTAAAAATTTATTAGAATTTTATGAAAAATGCCAGTATCTAAAAAGTTCTTTAAATTTCCCAACATCTTAAAAATTCTTTAGAATTCTTGCAAATATCCAAATATCTTGAAAATTATTTAGAATTTTTGAAAATATCTCAACATCTTAAAATTTCTTACAGTTTTTAAAAACATTACATCTTGAAAATTCATTAGAAGGTTTTAAAATATTTCAACATCTTAAAAATTCATTAGAACTTTAAGAAAAATGCCAATATCTTAAAAGTTAAATTTTTTTTTTTAAATTTCCGAGCATCTTGAAATTTCTATAGAATTTTTGAAAATATCCCGAAATCATAAAAATTCTGTAGAATTTCAAGAAAAATCCGAATATCTTAAATTTTTATTAAACCTATGCCAAAATCTTGAAAATTCATTAGAATTTTTAAAATATGCTAATATCTTAAAAATTCTTTAAATATTTTTAAAATTTCCCAACATCTTAAAGATTCTTAAGAATTTTTGAAAATATCCCAACATCTTAACATTTTTTTAAATATTACAACATCTTGAAAATTCATTGGAAGGTTTTCAAATATTCCAACATCTTAAAAATTTATTAGAATTTTATGAAAAATGCCAGTATCTAAAAAGTTCTTTAAATTTCCCAACATCTTAAAAATTCTTTAGAATTCTTGCAAATATCCAAATATCTTGAAAATTATTTAGAATTTTTGAAAATATCTCAACATCTTAAAATTTCTTACAGTTTTTAAAAACATTACATCTTGAAAATTCATTAGAAGGTTTTAAAATATTTCAACATCTTAAAAATTCATTAGAACTTTAAGAAAAATGCCAATATCTTAAAAGTTAAATTTTTTTTTTTAAATTTCCGAGCATCTTGAAATTTCTATAGAATTTTTGAAAATATCCCGAAATCATAAAAATTCTGTAGAATTTCAAGAAAAATCCGAATATCTTAAATTTTTATTAAACCTATGCCAAAATCTTGAAAATTCATTAGAATTTTTAAAATATGCTAATATCTTAAAAATTCTTTAAATATTTTTAAAATTTCCCAACATCTTAAAGATTCTTAAGAATTTTTGAAAATATCCCAACATCTTAACATTTTTTTAAATATTACAACATCTTGAAAATTCATTGGAAGGTATTAAAATATTCCAGCACCTTAAAAATTCATTAGAATTTTAAGAAAAATGCCAATATCTTAAAAGTTTAAAAAATTTTTTTTTAAATTTCCAACATCTTGAAATTTTTTTTTATAAGCTATGCCAAAATCTTGAAAATTCTTTAAAAAATTTGAAAATATTGCAACATCTTAAAAATTCTTAAAATTTTTTTTTTAAATATTCCAACATCTTGAAAATATATTAGAATGTTTGAAAATATCCCAACATCTGAAAAATTCTTTAGAATTTTGAGAAAAATCCGAACATTTTAAAAATTCTTCAAATTTTTTTAAATTTCCCAACATTTTGAAAATTTTATTATAAACTATGCCAAAATCTTGAAAATTCTTCAGAATTTTTAAAAATGTGTCAACATTTTGAAACCTCTTCAGAATTTCTAAAAATATCCGAACATCATGAAAATTCTTGATAGTTAAAAAAAATATAACTCTGAAGCACGTAGTCTTAAATTGAAATAATTTGTCAAAAATTCTCCATGCGATCTAAAAATGATTTGTTTTTCAGGAAATAAAGAGAACACAGTTTTTGGTGTAGTTAAACGGCCAGTAGCAACCAATCCGCATTTCTCAGAAGTCCAATCCACTGACCAATCCTCTGATAAAATTTCTTTCGAGACCGAAAGAGACTTGTTGAGATTGGAGAGGCAAAAGAAACCGGAAGGTCCTCTTGATAATAAAATTGGAGAGCCCAACGTCCCAATTAAGATATTATTAAGAACACCAAGAAAGCAAGTTTTCACGAAATCGATTGTCGTCCCATCCGTAACAATGATTGATCGAATAGAAGTATTAAATTCCTTGGTCTATTTGTACAGCGCCCTCATCGACCACAACTTAATTTCTAATCCAATGACTGAACTCTATTTCATAGTTTCGCTCATTACCTCTCAATATTTGCTTCAAAGTCCAGGAAAATCTAGAACCAAAGATCCCCATTCAAATTGCATCAAGCTGGAGAAATCCGAGGATTTGGATAAAGATCTTGGATGTGCAATTCTCAGTGATGATGATAAGGAAAACGATTTTCTTGTCCAATCCGCTGAAAATAGTAATAAGTTGCAGCTAGAAAATGATGAGAAATTGAAAGGATTGTCCTTGGATAAATCCAATTTATCGGATAAAATTCCTGATGAAGAGGACACTTCTGTGAATTCGAAAACGAGTTTAAAAAATGATGATCTGCCTCTGGGCACGCCGCACAATAGTGTTTATTTTTCGACGCGGGTTTTAAACGAACAGAAAGATTTGCTGAAGTCACTGGACAGAGTTACGCTGAAATTACTCTCGGAAAATGTGAATATTGCTGCGTTTCAGCCAGGTTTAAAGGATTATTTGGAGAAGTTGTACCACTTGAAACTTGGCGAACTGAATCGGACGAACAAGCCATTTAATCTTAGGTATAAGAATTATATTATTCCCTTCTTTTCTTGTTTTTAAAAATAATTTGTCTTGTTTCTACTGTTTTTAAACCATTTCTCGTTATATTTTTGGTTAAGATATAATCTCTTTTGGATGAAAATTCGAATATTTAGTTGAGAATTTAATTATTTTGATGAAAATTCAAATATTTGGTTATAAGTATATATATTTTTTTTGTTGAAAATTCATTTACTTGGCAAAAAGTTAAACTGTTTTGTCAAAAATCCATTTTACTGGTCGAACAATTAACTATTTTGTTGCAAATTCATTTTTTTAAATAGATTTTAAATTATTTTATTTGTTGAAGATTCATCTTTTTGAATTTAAAATTCTATTTTTTGTGTAGAAAATTTTACTAGTTAGTTAAAAATGTAAACAATTTGTTGAAAATTAAACTATTTTGTTAAAAAGCCATTTTTTTGGTTAAAAATCAAACTATTTAAAAAAAATTCATTTTAGTATTTGAACATTTAATTATTTTGTTGAAAATGTAAATATTTTGTTGAAAATTCAACTATTTTGTTAAAAAGCATTATATTTTGATTGAAAATTTAACTACGAGGTTGAAAGTTGAACTAATTTGTCCAAAATTCATTTTGTTGGTTGAACATTGAACTATTTTGTTGAAAATTAATTTTTTTTAAATTGATTTCAATAACTGAAACATAACTGTTTTATTTCTGGTTGAAAATTAATATATTTTGTTGAAAATTCCTAATTTCTTTGTTATAAAATTATCTTCTCAGTTAAAAATTCAATTACTTTGTTAAAAAATTATTTTATTTGTTGAAGATTCATCTTTTTGGTTGAAAAATGTTTGTTTTTATTGGAAAATTGAACTGTTTGATTGAAAATTAACTCTTCCATTCTAAATTAATTTTTTCGGATTGAAAATTAAACATTCTGTAAAAAAATTAACTTTTGCTTAAATATTCTACCTTTTTGTTGAAGATTCATCTTTTTGAATTTAAAATTCTATTATTTTGGTAGAAAATTTTACTATTTAGTTGAAAATGTAAACAATTTGTTAAAAATTCAACTATGTTGTTAAACAGGCATTTTTTGGTTGAAAGTCAAACTACTTTATCAAAAATACATTTTAGTGTTTAAACATTTAACTATTTTGTTGAAAATTTAAATATTTTGTTGAAAATTCAACTATTTTGTTAAAAAGCATTCTATTTTGGTTGAAAATTTAACTGCGAGGTTGAAAGTTGAACTAATGTGTCCAAAATTCATTTTATTGGTTGAACATTGAACTATTTTGTTGAAAATTAATTTTTTTTAAGTTGATTTCAATAACTGAAACATAACTGTTTTATTTCTGGTTGAAAATTAATATATTTTGTTGAAAATTCCTAATTTCTTTGTTATAAAATTATCTTCTCAGTTAAAAATTCAATTACTTTGTTAAAAAATTATTTTATTTGTTGAAGATTCATCTTTTTGGTTGAAAAATGTTTGTTTTTATTGGAAAATTGAACTGTTTGATTGAAAATTAACTCTTCCATTCTAAATTAATTTTTTCGGATTGAAAATTAAACATTCTGTAAAAAAATTAACTTTTGCTTAAATATTCTACCTTTTTGTTGAAGATTCATCTTTTTGAATTTAAAATTCTATTATTTTGGTAGAAAATTTTACTATTTAGTTGAAAATGTAAACAATTTGTTAAAAATTCAACTATGTTGTTAAACAGGCATTTTTTGGTTGAAAGTCAAACTACTTTATCAAAAATACATTTTAGTGTTTAAACATTTAACTATTTTGTTGAAAATTTAAATATTTTGTTGAAAATTCAACTACTTTGTTAAAAAGCATTCTATTTTGGTTGAAAATTCAACTACTTAGTCGAAAGTTGAACTAATGTGTCCAAAATTCATTTTATTGGTTGAACATTTAACTAGTTTTATTTCTAATTGAAAATCAATCGTTTTTAGTTGAAAATTCAATTTTTTGGTTGAAAATTAATATTTTTTATTGAAAATTCCTCTTTTTGAATATAAAATTATCTTCTCATTTGAAAATTCAACTATTTTGTTTGAAAAATCATTTAATTAGTAGGTAGAGATTAGTCTTTTTTGTTGAAAATTGTTTGTTTTTATTGGAAAATTGAACTGTTTGGTTGAAAATTATCTTTTCCATTCAAAATTAACTATTTCGGATTGAAAATTATACTTTTTTGTAAAAAAAGAACTTTGGCTTAAACATTCTACTTGTTTGTTGAAGTTTTATCTTTTTGAATTTAAAATTCTATTATTTTCGTAGAAAATTTTACTATTTGGTTGAAAATGTAAAGAATTTGTTCCAAATTCAACTATTTTTTGAAAAAGCCATGTTTTTCTGTTGAAAATTCAACTACTTGGTTGAAAGGCAAACTGCCTTTTCAAAAATTCATTTGAGTGTTTGATTATTTAATTATTTATATATAAAATTGATTGTTTTTAGTAGAAAATTCAATTGTTTGGTTGAAAGTCAACTTTCAAATTCAAAATTAATTTTTTGGGATTAAAAATTAAACTTTTTGCTAGAAAAATTGATTTTGGATTAAAAATTCTCCTTTTTTTGTGAAGATTCATTTTTATGAATGAAAATGTCTATTATTTTGTTAGAAAATGTTACTAGTTGGTTGAAAATCTAAATAATTTGATGAAAAACCAGCTATTTTGTTAAAAAGCCATATTTTTTTAAAAATTCAAGTACTTGTTTGAAAGTTTAAAGACTGTGTTAAAAATTTATTTCTTTGTTTAAAAATTGAACTAGATTTATTTCTGATTGAAAATCGATTGTTTTTAGTCAGAAATTCCATTTTGAGTCAAAAATTCATTTTTTTGCGTGAAAATTAACTTTTCCATTCAAAATTAACTTTTTCGGATTGAAAATTAGACTTTTTTGTAAAACAAAGAACTTTGGTTGACAATTCATGTATTTTTTTGAAATTACGTCTTTTTATGTAAAATTATGTTTTTAGTTAAAAATTCAACTATTTTCTTCAAATTTAAACAACTTTGTTAAAAATCCTTTTTTAGTTAGGAAATTTTAGATAGAAAAATTAACTATTTGTTGAAATTTCGCTTTTTTGCGGAAATTTAAATTTTATCGCAAAATTTAGATATACTATTTTTTTTTGAAAATACAGCCTTTGTGCAGAAAAAATTAATTTGATTTGAAAATTCTACGTTTTTCTTTATTGAAGATTTATCTTTTTGAGTTAAAAATTCTTTTATTTCTATTGTATTAATACTATTATTTCGTTGAACTTTTTTTTTCGATTTTGTTTGAAAAATCTTGTTTGGTTGAAAACTCAATTGTTTTTTTGAAGAATCGTATTTTCATTTGAAAATTCAACTATTTGTTTGAAAAATAATCTTTTTTAGTCGAATCTTCAACTATTTTGTTAAAACTACATCCTTGAACGTTTAAAAGACAACCATTTGGTTAAAATTTCAATTATTTAGTTAAAAAATTAATAATTTCGTTGAAAATTCAACTTTTTTGTTAAGAAATAATTTTTTCTTAAATTTAACTGTTTAAAAATACATCCTTTGGTATAAATTGTTTTTCTTTCTTGACTGAAAAATCTTTTTTAATTGAAAATGCAACACTTTTGTTTAAAATTTATCCTTTTTATTTAAATTCTCAAACATTTTGGTTGAAAACTAATCTTTTTTAGTTGGACCTTCAACTGTTTGGTTCAAAATACGTCTTTTTAGATTGAAAACTCAACTATTCAGTTACAAATTCAATTATTTTTTTTGAAAATTCAACGATTTTGTGTTAAATACGTCTTTTTAATAGAAAAGTTAATTTATTTTTAATGACAATTTATTTTTTTTGGTAAAAAAAAGTTCCGGGTTGAAAATTTATCTTTCTTCGTTAAAAATTCAACTGTATTCTAAAAAATGTGTAAAAAAATGTTATTGGTTGAACTTTAATTTTTGTTTGTGTGAAAGTTAATCATTTTACGATAAAAATTCAACTATATGGTTGTTTTTTTCGTAAATAAACAATTAATGTTCGTTTTTTTTCAGTGTTGCGGATCCAAATGTTTGTTTTCAAATAGATACTGACAACAGGGAAAAATTTCCCTCAGCAATAGCATTTCAATGCTTTAGGAAACAACGCGATTTGTTTTACGAGATACTGAAAATATGGGAGGAAAATCACACGAAAACCAACTGGAACTTTTCCATGGCGTTGAGTGGAAAAATTAAGTCCATGCTAACTTTGCACAGCGATGTGACAAATCATTCTCATATTGCGAGACTTTTTAAATCACAACTACTTATTTCCTGTACACAGACTGGACAGCAGGTATTTTATTTATTGTATAGCGTATTTTACAATATTTTATAATATAACAAAAGATTTTAAAAGATTTCTAACATTTCATAAAATGTTTAAGGATTTTTCAAGGTTTTGAAAAATGTTTGTTGGCAAGATTTTATAGATTTCGAGTATTTCACGAATATGTTAAAATGTTTTAGAAGATTTCAAACAATTGATGAAAGATTTCACAAAGATTGCAAATATTCTAGTGATTTCAATAAAGATGTAGGAAATATTTCACAATTATTTCAAAAATTCATAAGGATTTCAAAAGATTCCGAGAGATTTCACAAGGACGACTTATATTCGCAAAAAATGAAAAATTAGTTCATTTATGATTAAAGGGATTTCAAAGGATTTGCAAGATTTTAATGTACTTTGAGAGATATTTTAAAAGTTTTTAAAGAATTCTGAATAAATCTTTAAAAAATATAAATATTAATATAGTCAATATTTTTCATAATTTGAAGGCGTTTTTATAGATTTGATGGATTTTACGTAATTTATAAATCTTTAAAGGGATTTTAAAAGATTTAAAATCATTTGAAATATTTTACGATATTTAAAAAAATTCCAAAGAATTTGAACATTCTCAAGAAATTTCTTAAGATTTTTAAAAGAATTTTTTTAATTTCGTAAGATGCGGAAGATAAGATTTCAATGATCTTACGGGATTTAAAAAGATCTCAAGGTAATTTATTAAATTTTCCTGGATTTCAGGAAATATCAAATTTCATAGAATATATAGGGATTCTATGATATTTTAATGGATTTAAATAATCTATTCATAAAAATTGCGGGGTTTCGCAGAGAATTTGTTTGGAAATGTTTTAGGTAATTTAAAAAAATTTTAAGTATTTTTTAAAATTCCGAAGAATTGTCAAGAGTTTGAAAAAGTTGCAAGGAATTCCAAAGGAATCGGAAGGATTAGGAGTAATTAAAAAATGTTCTATGGCATTTTCAATAGATTTTAATAATTTGAAAGAATTTTAAAGGATTTCAGAGTTTAGAGTATTTTAATAAATTGCAGAGAATTTTTAAGAGCTTTAAAAAGTTTCAAAGTATTTCAAGTATTTTAGGGTATTTAAAAAGATTACAATACATTTTAAATAGAATTGAATAATTTCAAGAGCTTTAAAAAGTTTCAAGGGATTTCAAAAGATTCAAAAATATTTTGAATATTTTAGGGCATCTAAAAAGATTGCAAGGAATTTTTTAAATAGATTTCAATAATTTAAAGTGATTCAAAGGGATTTACAAGATTTTAATGATTTTAAAGTATTTTTTAAAATTTCAAAGATTTTTGAAGCGCTTTAAAAAGCTTCAAGGAATTTCAGAAGAATCGGAAGAATTAGGAAAATTTGAGAATATTTAAAAATATTCGATGAAATTTTCAATGGATTTATTTTAAAAGATTTCAAGAAATTTTTCATAGATTTAAATAATTTGAAGGAATTTCAAAAGATTTAAAAGATTTTAAAGTATTTTTAAAAAATCTAAAAAAATTTCAAGAGCTTTAAAAAGTTTTCAAGGGATTTCAAAAGATTCAAAAATATTTGGAATATTTTAGGGCATTAGAAATATTTCAAGGAATTTTTAAAAGATTTCAATCATTTGAAGGGATTTTAAAGGATTTTAAATATTCTAGAGTATTTTAAAATATTCCATGAAATTTTTCATAGATTTCAATAATTTGAAAGAATTCCAAAAGGTTTAAAAAAATTTAGGTTATTTAAAAAAATTCAAAAGTATTTCAAAAGCTTTAAAAAGTTTCAAGGTATTTCAAATAATAAAAAAATATTTTAAATATTATAGGGCATTTAAAAATATTTCAAGGAATGTTTAATAGATTTCAATAACTTAAAAGGGATTTTAAAGGATTTAAAAGATTTTAAAGTATTTTCAAAAATTCCAAAGAATTTTGAAGAGCTTTAAAAAGTTTCAAGAAATTTGAGAAGAATCGGAAGGATTATGAAGATTTGAGAGTATTTAAAAATATTCCATGCAATTTTTAATAGATTTAAATAATTTGAAATAATTTGAAAGGATTTTAAAGAATTTGGGGTATTTTGATAAACTTCAAAGAATTTTGAAGAGCTTTAAAAAGTTTCAAAGGATTTTAAAGGATTTTAAATATTCTAGGGTATTTTAAAAGATTGAAAGAAATTTTAATTAGATTTCAATAGTTTGAAAGAATTCCAAAAGGTTCAAAGGATTTAGGTTATTTAAAAAGTTCAAAAGTATTTCAATAACTTCAAAAAGTTTCAGGGGATTTGAAAAGATTCAAAAATATTTTGAATATTTTAGGGCATTTAAAAAGATTGCAAGAAATTTTTAATAGATTTCAATAATTTGAAAGGATTCCAAAAGGTTTCAAAGAAGGTTATTTAAAAATTATTATTATTATTTAGGTTATTTAAAAAAATTCAAAATTATTTTTAATATTTTAGGGTATTTAAAAATATTAAAAGGAATTTTAAATAGAGTTCAATAATTTGAAGTTATTTGAACGGATTTAAATGATTTTAAAGTATTTTGAAAAAATTTCAAAGAATATTCAAGATCCTTAAAAAATTTCAAAGAATTTCAAAAGAATCGGAAAGATTAGAAAGATTTCAGAGTATTTAAAAATATTCCATGCAATTTTTACTGGATTTCAATAACTTGAAAGAATTTGAAAGGATTTCAAAGAATTTGGGATATTTTGAAAAGTTCCAAAGAATTTTGAAGAACATTAAAAAGTTTCAAAGGATTTTAAATATTTTACGGTATTTTAAAAGATTCCAAGAAATTTTTAATATTGTAGGGCATTTAAAAAGATTTGAAGGAATTTTTGATAGATTTCAATAATTTGAAAGTATTTTAAAGGTGATTTTAAAAAATTCAAAAATATTTTTAATATTTTAGGGCACATAAAAAGATTTCAAAGTATTTTTAATAGACATTTTCAAATATTTTCAAAAATTCCAAAGAATTTTAAAGAGCTTTAAAAAGTTCCCAAGGATTTTAAATATTTTAGGGTATTTTAAAATATTCCAAGAAATTTTTAATATATTTCAATAATTTGAAGGAATTCCAATTTGTTTAAAAAAATTTAGGTTATTTAAAAAAATTCTAAAGTATTTCCAAAGTTTTAAAAGATTTCAAGGGATTTGAAAAAATTCAAAATTATTTTTAATATTTAGGGTATTTGAAAAGATTTCAATGAATTTTTTATTATTTGAAGGAATTTAAAAAAGTTTCATGCGCTTTCAAAAGATTTTCAAGGATTTTCTATATTTAATTAAACATTTTTAAGGAATTTCGATTGATCTAACTGATTTTAAGGGATTTAACTAAATTTTCATGGATTTTTAAAAAGTTTTCTAAAATTTACTTTGATTGATTACATTGATTTTAAAGGAATTTTAAAAGCTCTTAAGGTATTTCAGAACACTTTTCTGGAATTCGGAAAATATCAGATTTCGTTGAATTTGCTGAGATTTTACGATATGAATTTTTAATAGGTTTAAGTGATTTGAAGGGATTTCGAAGAATATAAGAAACTTTAGGGTATTTTTTTAAATTCTAAAGAATTTTCAAGAGCTTTAAAACTTTACAAAATGTTCCAAAGATTTGAAACATTTTAGTGTATCTTTAAAGATTGTAATAATTTTTAAATAAATTTTAGTAATTTGAAGTAATTTCAAAGAATTATTAAGATCGTGGGATATTTTTAAATATTATAAATAATTTTCAAAGAGGTTTAGATAGTTTCAAGGGATTTTAAAAGATTACAACAAATTTTAAATATTTTACGATATTTGAAATATTTCAAGAGAATTTTTAACGATTTAAATTTTTTTAAAGTGATTTTACAAGATTCGAAAAGATTTTAAATATTTAAGGGTATATTTGAAAATTTCAAAGAATTTTCGATGGTGTTAGTAAGTTTTAAGGAATTTCAAAAGATTTCAAAAATTTCAATTTGAAAGATTTCAAGAGATTTAAAAAGATTCCGATAATTTTTAAATAGATATTAGTAATTAAAAGGAAATTCAAAGAATTTTTAAGATGTTGAGATATTTTTAAAGATTCTAAAGACTTTTCAAGGGCTTTAAATAGTTTCAAGGGATTTTAGAAGATTCCAAGAAATTGTAAAAAAGATTTCAATAATAAGAAAAAAGTTTGAAAAGATTTAAAAGGATTTGAAATCTTTTAGAAAATTCTTAAGATTGTAGCATATTTTAAATATTTATTATTATAATATTCAGGATATTTTATTAATTAATTAATTTGATTAAAAAATAAAAAGGAATTTTTAATAGATTTCAATAGTTTGAAGATATATCGAAGGATTTAAAAGGGAGATTGAGAAAGATTGTTAAACAGTTTCAAAGGATTTAAAAGTATGTGGAATCTTATAAGATATTTAAAAATATTCCAAGAAATTCTTAATAGATTCAAATAATTTTAAGGGATTTCAAAGGATTCAAAAAATTAGGTTATCTATTTTTTTTTAAATTTCAAAGGAATTTTCAAGGGTTTTAAAAAGATCCAAGGAATTTCTCTGTTTTTTTAAGTATTCCAAGAATTTCTTAAAAGATTTAAGTAAATTTTAAGGGAATGCAAATTTTTTTAAATATGTTGGCATATTTTTAAAAAAACCTGAAGAGTTTGAAAGAAGTTAGGATAATTTTGAGAATACTAAAAAAATTTTAAGATGTTCGGATCTTTTTTAAACATTGTATATAATATTCAAGAGCTTTAAAAAGTTTTAATGGCTTTTAAAAGACTCCAAACGATTCTAAATATTTTAGGATAATTTTCAAGATTCGTATTTGGTATCTATTAGCGTATTTTAAAAGATTCCAAAAAATTTTTAATAGATTTCAATCATTTGAAGGGATTTCAAATGATTTTAAAGATTTTAGAATATTTTAATATTAAGGTTTTATTTAAATATTTATTATTTTACTAAGAATTAATAATATTTTATTAACCAATTTTATTTAAAAATGCCCAGGAATTTTTAGTAAATTTTAATACAAGATATATCAAAGGTTTTGAAATGATATTTAATTCCAAAGAATTTTCAAGAGTTTTATGAGTTTCAATGTATTTCAAAAGATTCTAAAATGTTTGAAAGATTTTTGGGAATTTTAGAAGAATTCGCTATTTTTTTTTAAAGATTTCAATAAATTGAAGGAATTTCATAGGATTTGAAAGAATTTATGGTATTTTTTTAAAATTTCAAAGAATTTGAAATAGTTTTAAAAAGTGTCAAAGGATTTAAAATGTTTAAAATGTTCCAAGGAAATCCAAAAGATTCTAAAGTATATGAAACATTTCATTGTGTTTTTTGATAGATTTCTAGATTTTTAAAATATATTTCAATAACTGAAAGGAATTCCATAGGATTTAACAAAAATTTAGTTAATTTTTTGTAAATTCCAAAAAATGTGTAAGATTTTAAAATAGTTTTAAAGTTCCTGAAAGAATTTGAAATGTATTAGGATTTTTTTTAAACAATTCAAGAAATTCTTACTAAATTTATATAATTTGAAGGGATTTTAAAGTATTTCGGATATTTAAAAAAAAATTTATCAATTTTTAAGAGCTTCAAAAAGTTTCAAAGAATTTTCAAATATATTTTCCAATTTTTTGGATTAAAAATAATTATAATTAAAATAAAACGAAAATTAAAAAAAAGTCCATTCATGAAGGATCATATGTATATTAAAAATTTTACAAGATTGGAATCTTGTTCTTTAAATATTACTGTTATTTTTAAAATAATAATGGTCAGAGAAAAGGAAAAAGTAATTCAGGAAATTTTGAAAACAAAGTTTTGCGGCCACCCTGTTTTATTTATTTAATTGTAATGTGATTTTTTCTGAATTATCTGATTTTTTCACAGGAAGATTTTTTTGACGACGAGAGTTTGAGCATTCTCAAATCTCTGAAAGGTTTTAATCCAGAAAAATGGACACAACTCAAGGAAAGATTGGTGACTCCATTGTCATCGAAGGGACCCGTTCCTGAGCCAACTTTTTCCGGAGTGCAGGAATTTTACAAAAATTTTATTCTTTACGCTTTTAATCCTATGTTTTACGCACACTTAGAAGACTGCCTTATTCATGAAATCATGGATTTAAATGAAGCTCAATTTGCGGGAAGTGATATTGAAGATTCAGGTAATTTTTAAAATAAAATAATTAAACATTTCAGAAAACTAAAGATTCTGGCGTCCTATTCTTTTCGTTTATATATAAAAAAAAAGAATTGCTGCAAGACTTGGAAGAACTATAAAATATCCAGGTCTCGGACTCACCAAATTATTGAATTTTCAATCAAAAAATACGAATTTTACACAAAAGAGTTGAATTTTTAACCGTGAATATGAAATTTCATGAAAAATGTTCATTTTTAAGAAAATCGTTCAATTTTTAGTTCAGAAAAATAATGTTTTAATAAAAAATGACGAATTTCGAACTAAAATTATGAATCATAAAAAAATTAACTTTCAAAAAAGGAGTTTAACTTTTTGCCAAGGAGTTGAATATTTAGCTAAAATAGATTAAATTTCTACATAATAATTACATTTTAAATTAAAAAAATAGTTTTTAATTAAGAAGAATATCTTCTACCAAAAAGATGAATTTTTAACCAAATAGTTGAATTTTCTACCAAATTGTGAAATTTTTAAGTCAACGAGAAAACTTTTCCAGAATGTAGTTAAATTTTTAACCCGGGAATATTAATTTGCATTAAAAAATTTATTTTCCACCAATCAGTTGCATTTTTAACCGGAAAAGTTGATTTTTGGACAAAAAATGTAATATTTGATATTAAAATTTTTTTACAAAACATGTAGTTGAGTTCTCAACTTAAACAAATCAATTTTCAGCCAAGGAGTTAAATTTTTACTAAAAATATTATTTTTCTACAACAAAAAATAATTTTTAACAAAATACATGACTTTTCAACCGAATAGTTCAATTTTCTACCAAATTGTTGAAATTTCGAGTCGAAACTACCAAATTTTCTATAAAACAGTTGAATTTTTAACCAATCTGTTGAATTTCCAAAGATTGAATCCTAACAAATCAAAAGACGAATCTTCTACAAAAAAGTCTAATTTTTTTACCAAATAGTTAAATTTTCTATCAAATTTTTGAATTTGTAGGCCAATAAGACGAATTTTCAGCAAAAAAGTTAAATTTTAACCCGAGAATATTAATTTTCAATAGAAAAATGTTTCTTCTTTCAATTCAATTCTTTGAATTTTTAACGGAAAAAGAAGATTTTTGAACAAAAAATGTAATATTTGATATGAAAAAAAATAATTTAATTTAAAGATTAAAAAAATTATATTTAATCAACCAACACTAATTTTTAACAAAATATGTAGTTGAATTCTCAACTAAAGCAGATCAATTTTCAACGAAGGAGTTAAATTTTTACTAAAAATATTATTTTACTTCAAAAAAAAAAAAGAATTTTGAACAGAATGCATGACTTTTTAACCGAATAGTTCAAATTTCTACCAAATTGTTGAAATTTCGAGTCGAAAGTACCAAATTTTCTATAAAACAGTGTAATTTTTAACCGATCCGTTGAAT
Source organism: Druon quercuslanigerum (assembly GCA_010014905.2). Classification (NCBI taxonomy): domain Eukaryota; kingdom Metazoa; phylum Arthropoda; class Insecta; order Hymenoptera; family Cynipidae; genus Druon; species Druon quercuslanigerum. Next base: position 1,285 of record JAAAKG020188857.1, on the reverse strand, counting down.
TTCCAACTAAAATTAGGAATCTTCAACAACAATAACAAAATGTAGTTTAAAAAAAAATGTTTAAATTTAAGCCAAGGAGTTTAATATTTAGCCAAAGTAGGTGAATTATTAATCAAGAAGAAAATTTTCTACCAGAAAGACAATATTTTTAATAAAATAAATCAATTTTTAACCAAATAGTTAAGTTTTCATATAGAAGAGTTGAATTTTTAATTAAAAATGTTAATGCCCAACAAGTAAAAAAGGTAACTTTCTTCAAAACAGTTTAAGTTTTTACTAAATAGTTAAATTTTCTACCAACTTTTTGTATTTGTAAGTCAACAAGGTGAATTTTCAACCCAAGAATATAAATTTTCAACAAAAAAGTTTTTTTTTTCGATCAATTATTTAAATTTTTAACCAAAAAATTGTTTTTCTAATAGAATTATAAATCTTTAACAAAAAAAAGAAATTAGCTTTCAAGAAAGTTAAAATTAAAGCAAAGGAGTTGAATATTTAGACAAATTTTTTAGAAAATTTTCTACTAGAAAGACAATATTTAAAAAAAAATGAATTTTTAACCAAACAGTTAAATTTTCATGTAGAAGAGTTCAATTGTTGATTAAAAAGATTGATTCCCAACAGAGAAAAAAGCTAATTTTCTACAAAACAGTTTAATTTTTTACTAAATAGTTAAATTTTCAACAAAAAAGTTTCAAGTTCAAGTTCAAATTGAAGCCAAGGAGTTGAATATTTAGCCAAAGTATATGAATTAATAATGAAGAAGAATATTTTCTACCAGAAAGACAATATTTTTAACAAACAAATTCAATTTTTAATCAAAACGTTCAATTTTCATGTAGAAGAGTTCAATTTTTAATTGAATAGATTGATTCCCAACATATAAAAAAGCTAATTTTCTACAAAACAGTTTAGGTTTTTACTAAATAATTAAATTTTCTACCAAATTTTTGAATTTGTAAACCAATGAGACGAATTTTCTACAAGCAGGTGAATTTTCAACCCAAGAAAATTAATTTTCAACAAAAAAGTTTTTTCTTTCAATCAATATTTGAATTTTTAACCAAAAAATTGTTTTTCTACTAAAATTATGAATCTTCAGCCAAAAAAAAAATATCTTTCAAGAAAGTAGTTTAACTTCCAACCAATGAATTAAATTAGCAAAATAAAAAAATAAATTTTGAATGAAATATATAAAAGTTAATGGAGTGCACGTCTCGGGGCAGCCAGAGGGAAGTTTATGCAAAAAAACAGCAAAGTGAGATCAGACTGGATCAGTTATCGC
>JAAAKG020188846.1:0-24913 GCA_010014905.2 Druon quercuslanigerum | reverse complement strand
CACTACTCCCCTCCCTACCGAGTGAGTCACGCCTACCCCGAAAGGGAAACGGCTTAATGGTGTAATAATAATAATAGCGCATTTTTAATCTTAGGAATTAATATTACACAAGATAAAATGAATTATATTATTTATTTATTTGAAATTATACTAATATCAGGATGCACAGCGTAACAGTTTATGTTGTAACTAAGTTTGTAATTTTCATTTTGAGGTTAGTTTTAACTGATTTACTTACTTTCACTCTGCACATACTGTGCTTTCGAATCCGCAATGTGCTCTTCTTACACTTTGGCATAATTTTATTAAACCTAATTATTATTTATTAAACATCAAAACTTTACAACCAAAATAAAGCTGTCAAAACCACTCTGACACCAAATTTAGTATTAAGAGCGCCATTATCTATTTCCCTTAACATGTACTAGGTGGCCCTGAAAAACGGGCCACTCGGTTTGGCACGACTCTGGGCCATTAAATCAGCCCTATCCGGGCCAGATCATGCCAGCCCGATCGGGGCAAGATTAGTAATATGGCAAATAGAAGGCGATTTCTGCGAGATTTTATGAAATTCGCTCATTTTTGAAACTATTCTTTGTTTCTAAATTATGATAGGTTAGCTTAGATAATCATCTGGATCAGCTGTCAAGTGTACAGCCTCAACGGATGCGAAACCTGATTGATCAAAATTTTTAAAACTAACATGGCAGCTAAAGTGATCTTATTGGTGCTCAGTTGTACAGCTTAGTGATGTCACAGCTGTTGGACTGTGGCCAAACAGACTTAAATTAGCAACAATTATTTTTTTAAGTATAAAAAATCTTAAAAAAAGCTCTTCTTCATAACGTTATTCATTGCTTTAAGTTTCTGAAAATATTTTTATCTAATTTCATGAAACACCTCCATTGCTATAATCGAAACTTTATATGTGAATATTGTATGCAAATTCATACATTCAACCTTTTGCAAAGAAGATTCTACAACAAATGGTCTATTTTATTATAATACAACTTTTTTGTGCCCAATATGTTTCAGTGAAATGATTATTTTTCGCATAACTGAATCACAAATGAAAATCACGTTGATTTATCATGATTTTGGTCAAGAATCGAATGATTACTTATTGTTTAGCCAGGCGCGGATCCAGAATGGTGGCAAATAGGCAATTGCCCTCCCCAGGATTTTCTGACCCTTTTTTGAAAAAAATAGTAAAAATTAAGTCAATAGAGTATATCTTTTATTTTTAATCTTGAATCAAAAAAATATTTCTAAAATTAGAAAAAAGAATTTTCCAATTCCCTAATCATTATTTTAATTTAAAATGATCTTTTTTTTTCTGAAGTTTCCCGTTCCAACAAAGAATTATAATTCTTTTGGAAAAATCCCGGTTGTAACTCCGAATTTTTTTATTATTGCAATTTACTTGTTCCATCCCAGAATTGAACTTATTTTCACGAAGTGCTCGTTTTATCCTAGAATTATAATTCTTTTTAAATATCCCCGGTTTCAATATAGAACTTGATTTACATCTAAAATATTCCTGTTCTAACTCAAATTAATCTAAATTCGAAAATTCCCAATTCCGAATCAGAATTATAATTATTTTCAAAAATTCCCTCTTCAAATCTGCAATTATAATTCAATTAGAAAATTCCATGCTTTAACTGAGAGTCAGAATTCATAAATTTGTATTCTTTTTGAACATTCTCTTGAATATTTTTAATTAGTTGCAATTTTTCAAAATTTTGAAATTCTGTAATATCCTTGAAATTTTTTTAAATCTTCGAAATGTTTGAAAAACCATACATTTCTATGAACGCTCTAAATTTGAATTAGTAAAATATAACTGATTATTATTCAAATTCTTCTAATTGCCATAGCTAGAACTAAACTACTGATGATTATTAGAAATATACTGATGCAATTAGTTAAAAGAAAAAACTAATCCATTTAGTTGTCCGAAAGAATAGAGCCCGGCTGCAGAAGTACTGATTGAACAGTAAGATTTCAAATGATAAAATCAGTTAATTTTAAAAGGTTATATTTCGCATACATTCTGGTTTGCTTTTAGATGAATTTAATTTGAAAATAGGATTCGAAAAATTCCAAAAACTCGATGTTTGGAGACTTTTGTGTTCCTGAGTGTTCCGCAATCCATATAGTTCGACACTTTGACCGTGCTTGACAGGACTCGTCCTCGGTGAAAATGGTCCACATTTGGGTGGCGCTCTACTCAACGATATTCATAGTGGGATTTAAAAAAATATATTCTTTCATTAAATAAAATTACATTTAATTTATTTTTCAGTGTATTTCATTAGGTTTCAAAACCAACAAACATTTTATTTCGATGAAGATATTTTTTTCAACTGTCACTTTTACTGTCACAGAATAATAAATTTTTCTTATTGCGCTTTTATTACTATTTAGATAATTTAATATTATGAAATAACTGATTCATCAGTTAAAATTCAATAAACTGATAAATTAGTACAAATTTTACTAATTAAATTAGTAAATATTATGAAATAATTGATTCATCAGTTAAAAATTAATAACCTGATTTAATAAGTAGAATTTTTACTAATTTCAACTAAGAAAGAAATTCATTACATTCCTATTAAATCCGTTAAGATATTTTAAAATCCCGTGATCGTATGTCTAGCCAAATTCTTTAAAAAACCTGAAAATTCGAGTGTGATGCCAGCTAAGTATCTCTAGATTTTTTCATGCACAATTTTTCTTAATTCGACTATTAAATTTTGCATTTTTTTATAGAAATTCTGACCCTGAATACCTCAAAAACATTGAATATTAGCTATAATTATGAGAAAAAGATAAACTTGTTAACTTTTTTACATAAAATTGAATAACTCTTTTTTTTAATTTAGGAAGCTTAAGCAAATGACTCTTGCCCAGGAACAAAGTTTGTTCGAATCACAAAACTATTTTCTCCATTAATAATTGAAATTTGGTTAACAAATCAAATTTATTTTATTTAAAAGAATAATCCATTGGTTAAAACAAATTTTGCGGTTGAATTTGCCACATATTTTATCTACCAGAAGAATTAGTTTAAAAAAATAAAAACTTAAGCTAATTTAGGTAAATCAACCAAAACGTTGGTGACCATACAGCCAAGCAGTTATTTGGTTGATCCAATAAAATTCTTGTTGAGGCAACCTTACTTTTTTTAATTTACGGAATATATTCTTAAATAGATGCTCCTATTATCGCTATCGAATATTCACGTAAGTTAATAATACTATAAGCATCATAACCGCTCTTTAAAATAATTTGTTTCTAACGCTAATGAATTTGATTAATTATTCAACGAAAATTTTTATATTAGATTCGTATATGAATATTAATAAGTATTTAAAACTTAGTGCATATTTAACAAAATATTGTTTTTAATCAAATATACTTCTCTGTGATTAGCGAAAATGATTTAAAAAATTTTCGTTACATAATTTCACATTACAATAAATATTTTAAAAAATTCAAGCAAGATCGAAAAAACTTCTTGATTTTAATAAAATTTCTCTGAATTTTCCGTTAGGTATACCAAAATTTCCGGACTTTTCCAGGTTTTCCAGGCGACCTGAAATATTTAGCACAATGGATAATATTTACAGGTCTTGCAGGAGCCTGCAATTTTCCCATGCGTTTTAAATGAGGGTGAAATTGAGTAAAAGCTTCTAATTGAGATAAATGTCTAAAATTTTCATGAAATCTAACGCCCGACTGAAGAGTGTGGTAACTCTAGACAGACTGAAAATGCAGCCCTATGATAAATTTAAAATTATACGTAAATTCGAATTAGCGGCATTCCTAATTTTTACATAAATGATATATTGTTACATTTCCCGAGACAATTACAATTTAGAAAAATGAAAATAAACTGGCTATCAACAAAATGACCAAAATTATTGCTTTTGTCAATATTTTTTTGTAAAAATTGGTATATTTCGTGATAGAATCAAGTATATTAGAGAATATTAAATTTTTAGAAATAAAATACATACATTCTATGTAAGAAAAAATGGAATACGGTGGCTCTTTGAATTCTTGAAATAATGTACATTTTTTTTCTCTATTTGCTTTTTAATAAAAAAGCTTCTTTTAACCAAGTTCTAAGTAATTTTCTCTAAAAATGTAAAATTATTCCAATCATCAGAAAATGAGAAGTTTTCGCCTAATTTTCACCATATAGAATACATAGGAAAATACAAGGGTTCTGCAAGACCTCTAAATATTATCTGATTGGACTAAAAAAGTAAAAAACATCTTCTCGTGGATCCTCACGAAACCACGGGGTGGAAGCCCAACATTTTGTAAGCAATTTTTTACCCTGTGTAATAAGGACCACCCTAGTAGACATCCTGCGGTGCCTTAATTTCGTTCCAACTCAACACAACACCGAATCAGTGTACTTTTAAGTATCAGCGTATGTCTGAGAATCTAACCTTTTCTTATAAGGATGTAACGAGATCTTTTTTTAAAACAAAAAATTCCATTTTTTATGACATTATTATCAATGATACAAGACTGGTTGATTAAAGTCCAGTAGTACTATGGTATAAAAAGTGATAGCCTGTCGCTATATCCAACTTTATTATAAGTTGGACGTTTTTCCAGCGGAGAGGAAAACTGCAGAAAAACCATTTCCCAAGCCCAGTCGGTTTTCAGAATGTCGAGTTTGAAAAAGTAGCTATTACATGGTTTAAACTCAAGATTCGGACATCGCAGACGGTCACCCATCCGAGTGCTATTCGCGCTCGAAATGGCCAAAAAATCCGCTACTCTTCCTGTGTGAAGATTCACCCCATAGCTAATGCCTTCAGCGTCTTATCTCTGATTTATTTCTTTTCTCCATGAATATATGATTTAAAAGGTAAGTGACAAATTTAAAAAAAAATGTATACAATCCTAGCACACTATTTAAGAATGCAGTTTCTTTTGCTTTCATGCATGGCCACCCAGTATTAGTTTACGATCCTGCAATACTGCATCGTCGTGACATTCGACTTCCAGACGCCATAAACCAGAGTAAAGCTTGTTCTCGTTGTTTCTTTCCCCCAGTTTATAACCTCGGCAACCTAGATCTCGAATAACTATGGAAATCTTGAGTTGCATTATAAAGTCATAGAAATAAAGGAAAAGCTGATAAATAAATCAATCAAAAAACACCCTACACGGAGAAACTTTTGGTTCAAAAGTTTAATATTATAATATTTATTTAAAAAATACGGCTATAAGTTACTAAGTCATTGAAATATAATAATAAATGATTAAATAATTGTGCTTGTACCAAGAGAAAGTTTCTAAAATCCCTAGAAAATACGATGAACGTAGATAGATAAAATATACTTAATAATATAATTGAAAAAATGACTGCCTCCTAAACACTTGTTTTAATAGTCCTACTTAATACAATCGTCTTTTTATGCACGATTCAAAAATACTAAATTGCTACTTATCAACTGCATAAATTTAAAACTTATCCACAAGTACGGAAATTGAGAAATTCAAGACGAAATTTGCAGTGATAAAAATGAAGTAGTTTATAGTTATGATCCTCAGCAACACAAGTGCACTGATAATATAAGAAGAAGATGATAAAGAAATTACGCAAGAGCATTTTGCATTAACATCGGTATCATATAAATTGTATGCAACTTAATCCTTATCCTAGTCTCACGGAGATAAAGAAGAAGATTGCGACAGTATAAAATGATAATACAAAATGACTTAATTCCCCTTATAATGGCCTTAGTAGCAAGCCTAGTTTATTTTACGTTGGATTAAGCGTAAAAAAAAACAAGTCTAGTGCCTACGTCAAATTTGAATACCGTGGACATATAACAATTTTAAAAGATGAGATTGGGACTTTTACGCTTCTTTTATTCTTAAAATATCCTGCTAAAAAGAATTAAGTGAAATTTTTCCGGCACTTTGGTCCTAAAAAAGATCTAGTGAAACGGGATATATTTTACTCTTTAGTACCTTAGTCCTATTTCAGCAGTACTCTTTTGGAAGATTACTCTCATAAGGACTTGTGAGAATTTCGAAAAAACATAAAATTAATCTTTTTCGATAATTGTGTACTAAACATTATGCAGGATTCGTTAAATTTTAAAAATAGCCAAGTTTCACTTTTACCTTACTTTTGTCCTAAAAAAAAAATGCCAAAAAAATTAACTAGGATTTTTCCGACACTTTTGTCCTAAAAGAGGCCTAGTGAAGTGGGGCATATATTTTAAAGTCTTTTGATGCTTTGGTTCTATTTGAGCAATACTTTGTTGAAACATAAATTCAATCAGTACTTTAATGATTTAAGAATTTATATATAAATATATATATATATATATTATAAATTTTCATGAAAGTTTTTCCCAAAAATTAGACAGGACTTTTAAAACTTTAAATCAATTTGGTGGTACTTTTCCGGCACATTTATCCTTAAAAAACTCTTGGTGAAATAGGAAATATTTTGAACTTGTTAGGCGCCTTAGTGTCATATCAGCAGTACTTTTTTTAAAAATAAGAATCACGTGAAGTCGTAAAAATTTCGACATTTAGTACTTTTATCTCGTACTTTTGTTGCGTAAATTACTTCAACTAGTAAAATTAAACAAACAAATAAGTGGTTCTATTACGGTACATTTTTCCTAAAAAAATTCTTGCTAAAAAAAATAAGTAAGACTTTTTTGGTACTTTTGTCCAAAAAAAGTCCTAATGATAAGATAAATATTTAAAAACTTTAGTACTATTTAAAAAATGCTTGTTTCGAAAAAAATCCCATTAGCACTGCTGAAAATTTCGAAAAAATGAAACGTAAATTTTCCGGTAATTTTGTCCCAAAAATTACACAGGTCTTGTACAAGTTCAGAAATAACCAAGTGGCTCTTTTTCGTTATTATTTAAGTAGAAAATTCCTGGATATAAAAACCAAATGGTACTTTTGCGGTATGCGTGTTCTATAATAGGCGCGATAAAAAAAATTAAGTTGGAACTTTTCCGGTACTTTCGTCCTTAAAAAAGTTCTGCTCAAATTAAGAATTAAAAATTGAGTGGGACTATTTCGATACTTTTTTACTACAAAATACCTTCTACAAAAATTAGGAGAATGTTTTCTGGTACTTCTGTCCCCAAAAGTCCTACTGAAATAAATAAAAAAATAAGAGGTACTCTTCCAGAACATGTGTTCTAAAAAATCCTGATAAAGCAAAAAATATTTCAAACACTTTAAATAGTTTAATTCTATTTCAGCATCACTTCTTTGAATCATAAATCCTATTAGCACTGGTTAAAATTTAGAAAAACAATTAAATGGAACCTTTCAGGATGCTGAAGTTTGCTGCAGATATCGGTCTCAAACTCGAGTAATTAATTTAGAAAAAATTAAGAGTCATATTGCAAAAGTAAAAATACCTCTGGATTCGTATCGTAAATAACTCAGTGTCTTTTTTATATATATGACTCTTAGTTTTTTTTAAATGAATTACACAAGATTAATTTTGTCATTTTTTGAGAGGAATGCAATGGTGCACTTGATTTTTCATTCAGACGCACAGTTTATTTATAACAATTGCAGAATGATAATAAATAGTGTAATTGTTTGACAAATTGTTTAAACAAAGCAAATCTGTGGAAAACCTCAACGTTGTAACCTTTTCGGTAATTTTGTCCCAAAGATTATGCAGGACTTGTAAAATTTAAAAGCATAACTTATTACGATTTTTCCGTCGCTTTGTTCAAAAAAGTTCTGCGAAAAAAATAGTTAGGACTTTTTCGATACGTTTCTAATAAAAAAGGTCTTCTTAAAAAAAAATGAAGTCAGATTTTTCAGGTATGCTTATTTTCAAAATGACCAGCTAAAAAAAATTAGGTGGAACATTTCCGGTAATTTTGTACTAAAACGTCCTAGTGAAATGAGACATTCTTGAAACTTTTGTTGCACTTTAAAAATATTTCAGCAGTATTATTTTAGAACATAAATTCCTATAGTACTTAAAAAATTCCGAAAAAGATAAGATGGAACTTATATATAATACTTTTGTCCCAATAACGATTTGGAACTTATACAATTTTAAAATGAGTATATTTATAATGTGTATATAAAATGTGCGGTACATTTATCCTAAGAAAGTTCTGCAAAAAAAATTTATCTTTACTTTTCCGGTACTTTTGTACTAAAAAAATCCTGGTGAAACTATATATATTTTTAATTCGTCAGATACACTGGAACTTGTAATTAAGACCCATTGCGGCCATTATTGGCCATCACCTTGGACATAAATCCAGAGAGTTCGACCCTCATGCTTGTATGTCTCGCTGCAGTGAGCAAGCCTCCCTTGCTCCGCACATAACTATATTCCGAGGCCAGCAGTTCTCGGAATAAAATAAACTCAGACACCATAATTCCTAGTTCCAGTGTACTTTAGTCATATTTCAGCAGTTTTTTTTCTAACATAAGATTCACGAGCACTTGTTTTGTTCAAAATTCGTCTTATTGTTTTGACGATTCTGCCATTTTGTTTAAAATTTGTCTTTTTGGTTGACTTTAACTGATTTTTATTTCAAATTAAAATCTATTTTTGCTAAAATATCAACTATGACATATTTGATCGAGAATCAATCTCTTTTCGTTAAAAATTAATCTGATTTGTAAAAAATTTATGTTACTTGAAAATTCTTCTCTAAGGTTGAATTTTAACAATTTTGTTGCAAATTTGTTGTGCTTTTTGGTTGAATAATTACTTTCCAACTGAAAATTTAACTATTTCAGTGTAAGATTCATCATTTTAGTTAAAAATTCATCTCTTCGGTTGATAATTGAACTTTTTATTGAATGTTACTCTTTTCCTGATTGAACATTAATTTTTTAACTATAAATTTAACCATTTTATTCCTAGTAAAATCTTTATCTTTCGTATTAGATAATACGCAAATAATACAAAAAGAATAATAATTGAAAATGTATCTTTTACAGTTAAAAATTCAACCACTTTGATAAACATTCTTCTAGTATGTATAATAGAAAATACGCGTTTTTTATAGAAAATTTATCTTCTTGGTTGAAAATCTCACGATTCGGTTAAAAGTTCATCCATTTTGTTGAAAATTGAAGAATATCGTGAAAATCTCACGATTCGGTTAAAAGTTCATCCATTTTGTTGAAAATTGAAGAATATTGTTAAAGAATAATCAGTTTTGCTTACAAATTCGTGTCAGTCTCGTTTAGGCAAGGTAATCCACCCTAATTTTATGTAATCCACAATAATCCTATTCAATCCGGCATAATATTACATAATCCAGAGTGGTTATGTGTATAAAGACGATCCGAAGTAATCCACTGTAATCCGGCGTAATCCTTCACCGGTGGATCGCATTTTTAGAAGTTGCTTTCCCCTCCGTTCCGTTGAATCCTCAAGTATTCCGAAGTATTCTTTCAAAATATATTCGTCGTACAGAAAAATTGAGTATGTTCTACCCCTTGGATTTTAATACTGAATAATATTAACTGCTTTACATTTTATTAACTACTATTAGATTAAATACTATAGATACTACTTGATTCCATGTTCAGGGAATCCAAACGTAAAGGCCGGGCTGCGTGAATCATTTCTGTTAGATTTGGACGCATGGCGCAACCTCACGCAACTAACGCACTGAGAGTGCGTCCTACATGCTGTTTATTCCGCTTGCCTAACTGCAATTCTCTATATATCGTAAATATCTCATTTTTAATTCCAGGTTCCAGTGAAAATAAATGTCATTCCGTATTACATTCCATGCCTGAACTACTTATATTTTATCTTTTTTCGTAGATAAAATCCGACATAATATGGACAAATAAGAGTAAAGGTACCTTTTTCTTTAATAAAAAAAGTGACCATAGTGACTTGGAGAAGAAAATTTAGTCAAAAATGGCCTAAGAGTATGTACGGCAGTCCTGCAAATATAGAATTGTAAATAAATTTTATCTTGTTATTTTATTTTTCTTGTTTGACATACAAGAAATTCGATCAGTGCATTTTGATATGACTTAGGTAGCGTGATATTCGGCCGGAAGTGCATCTTGTATAAGAAAAACATGTAGTCATGGATAGAAGCTATGTAGACAGGGATGCAATTTTGTAACATAGCACCATTTCTCAATTTTTTACGGATGTTATTGCAAACGTATATTGCACGTATGAAAGCAAGAGTCGAAATTCGATACGCCAGCATCACCATGCTGGCCAGTGACGAAGTCGTGGGTGTTAATGTCCTGTGTGGGGCTTCACGCACACCTAAGCGCATCTAAGTTCAAACTAGCAACAGGTAGCTGACAGGTAATGTGAGGTTTAAACACGTGGATGCGATCCAATCTTTCCAACCAGTCGCTTCATTCAGAGTTTTAACAAGCCTGAAGATAAATTATAATCGAGCTAATGAATCAACGTGTAGTTTACTTGATTTAATAAACCTATAGCATTCTAATTTCAAAGCTTTTTAAGGGGCCCTGCATAATGTATTTCAATTTTTTCCCAAAAATGTTCAAGTTTGTACCCCCCCCCCCTCCACCCCTATGATAGAGTATTTATCTTACGTAATTTTTCCGACTAAATTGCTTTCTTTAATTTATGGATGGGTCATCAAAAAAAAAACGGCAGAAGATTTGAGGAAGAGGAAGTTTGATGGAATCTTACTGTTTCTTATCACAGAAAAAACGAAGGATAAGCTTTACCTTGATTCCGACGTAAAAATTACCTGAGACAAAAATTAAACTTCACGGCATAAACTTATGCGAATATCGGTTAAAATTTCTTTCGTTTTTCCATGAAAAAAAATGTATTTCGAAAGACGTGAAGTTGTCTGAATAAAACTTTATCCCTAAAAAAAATAACCTACAACAAATTTTATCATTAGTAAAACTACTAGTTAAGAAAAGTAAAAATAAAATCAAAACAGAACAAGAGAAGAAAATGCATGTATTGTATAAGCGCATATATTATTGACAGAAAAGCGTTAAAGGAAAAATTATGAGAAAAGCATTCAGTACAACAAATCTGGGAAGCACATACCCTTTTTCTTAGTAATTTTCTCACTGTCAGGTTGGGCAGTTCTAAATTTTTCTTAGGGACCCAGGTGAAGAAGTTATATATAATTTGTATATAGTGGACAAAACACTGATATTTTTCAGTTATTTTAAATAGAAATTTTCATCAAACAAATGAAAAAGATTATTGTCTTATTCTACTATATATAAACTATATATGACTTTTTCACCTGGAGAATACCCTGAGAAGAAACAGTTTTATAAATGGAATATGATCAGTATGCAGGTTGGTAAAAGTACAGAATTAGCGCGAGTGAGAAATAGCAAGGGTAATAGGATACACGACGCTCTGAGAGACTCTTTTTAAGGAATTATTGGGAGATGAAGCCATAGGGCACAATAACTGCGATATAGAATACTCTACACGTTAGAAAATCTAATTCAGAAAGTATGTGCCTCTGAAGTTAGAGATATAATTAAGAACTTAAAAATGGTAAGGCTGCTGGTGTTGACTGAAAAAAGCGATTATCCTTCCAATATACAAAGGAAAGGAATATAAAAGCAACTGCAATAACTATGAAGGTATCATCTTATTTAATACCGTAAGTAAAATATGTTTAAAAATACTTTTTCGTAGGTTAATGAAAATAACAGAAAAAATATGGAAAGTTCAAAGTGGATTTATGTTAGGAACGTCATTATACGGATCAAATATTTAGCTTAAGACAAATCATAGAAAAAGTTTGAGAGTAAGAAAAAAAGTTTTCAGTGCATTTTTTTACTAATATAATGCACCCTTAAATGAACAAAATAATTTTCAAAAAAGCAGTTCAACTTTCTATCAGACAGTTGAATTTTCTACACGATTTTTTTATTTCTGAGGAGAAAATACGCATTTTCTTCATAAAAGTTAACTTTTTTACCTTCAAATGAAAATTTTTAACAAAGAAATTAATTTTTAACCCAAGAAGATACATTCTACAAAAATAGTTGAATGTTGAAACCGAAAAGACAAATGTTCAAAAAAAAAATTTTTTAAGAAAAAAAGTTTCAATCGAATTGTTTAATTTCCAGCTCAAAAAGACGAACTATTAAGAAAACTGTAGACTTTTCAACCGAAATAAATGAAGAAGTATGAATAGATGAAGAAGTCATAAAATCGTAAGTTTGTAGAACTAAATACTTATTGTTATCAACACCTTTAATTTTCTTATGCTAATTTCATTAGGGTTTGACGTTTAGTTCATTAATATGATGCATATTTTATATATGTGCACACTAAGTTTATAAAATCTCACTAAGGTGGGAGAGGGTGGAGAAAATCTCATGGTATCTCAAATGGTATTGGGGAAGGGGGATGAAAATTTCACAAAAACTCCTTACGTAATTTGCGAATATCCCCTTATTTGTTTGTTCACTTATTATTATTTCGTAAATTAATGATGATTGCATTTAATATTTTTACTAATATTACTAGAATTACAAGTAAAACTGTTACAATTATTGATTATCTACGCAACGTCCTACTCCCTTTCCTTAAAGAACCGAAAGATCTTATGTAATTTATTAACGGCCTCTGATAAAAAATTACCGATTTTAATTCGTGAATCACAAATTTAAATTTAAATATATCAACTTGGATCGAGGACTAAAATTCCTCTTTAAACCATTCACAAATAATAAATACTTGAATGCAAAGAAAGTTTGCAACATGAGTAGAAGCGTGAAAATTGCAGTTATCATCTCACCGCATCTATTTTAAATCACGCGATTGTTAAATCAACAACGGGGATTTTTCTCTCTCTGCATGCACTTGGAAGCAAATCAATTTTTGGCAACATTTTCTCTATGTTTATCCTATTATTTATAGCAGAGGTCCAATCAGCGAGCAGCTAATGAGTTGTAGGTTCATCTTAACTCTTGAATCTGACCTTCGTGCAGATAGTCAATCGTGCAATACCTTTTCTATGCTGCTTCTTTCACCTCTGCCATCGAGACTTTCGTCATGCAAACAATTTTTTATGCAGAAAATTTATTATATAAAATTCAGATATCACAGCTGAAAATCGGTAGAGTCCTACTTGAAGTATTTTCGATTAATAGGGGCCGAGATAGTATGTGAGAAAACCGACCTAGTTTCCGTTTTTGACCAATTTTCTTTTCTCAAGCTTCACTCTCTGAATTCTTCAAGGAATATAATGGAAAAAAATATATTCGTAGCTTAAAGTTTTAAATCTTCTATTTAAAAGTACACCAAGAAAATAATAAAACATTTACAGGTGCTCGAATTATAGTAAAAACTGTAGCCGTGTGTACAAGACACACAGATCGATTTTCATATTGTTCACCCTTCCACATTTTTTTTGTAGTTCGAGAAACAGCCAATATTTTATTATGCTCTTAGTCTCATTTTAAAAAAGAAATTTTAGAAATTATGTCATTGACGTTTCAATTTTTGCCATTCCTCCCGAAAGCATGCAGAGAGTGGAATTCGAGAATCCAAAATTGGTCAAGAAGGAAAATAGTTCGATTTTTCTCACAATCTATCTCGGTCTCCATTCACTGAAAAAAACTTTAAAAGGGGATCAATCGACGCGAATTTTATTTAGCTTCCTAAGGGATTTTAAAGAAACTTGTTAATTTAATTATTCCTAGAGTTAATTGCTTTATAGTACAAACCTGTTTTTAATCTTATTTTTGTAAATGGACGTTCAGCAAAATTTTTGAGTTTTCGACCAAGCGAGATTGAATTTTGAACCCAACATTTAATTTGTTACCAAGAAAGATGAATTTTCAATCAAATATTTGAAATTAAAAAAAAAACTAATAATTTTTAATCAACCAGTTGAATTCACAACTAAATAGTTAAACCTTCAAGCAATAGACGACTTTCTCAGCCAAATGGTTTAATTTTTAACCAAGCAGCCTGTTTTTCAACCAAGTAAATAAATTTTAAAATTAAAAATACGGTTTTACAGAAAATAGTTGAGGGAAAGCAGTACAGAACTAGTTTACCATAAAATTAAAAAATTTTGTATAGGCCGAACTCTTGAGTTAAAGTGTTGCTGAAGTAATGGCAAAAAAATTAAGTATAAAAAAATGATCCAAGTTCGAAGAAATCCATGAGAAATTGACTATCTCAAAGTACTGACCTATAATCTCAAAATATTGGGATGCTGAATAAGAACACAAACGATTGATGCAAAAAATATGTTATTCTGAGAATCCCAAAATTTATTAATTTAAAGAAATCTGTATTATCATCAGAGTTAGTTACCATCGATCAGTGTAAATGTCATTCCACAATCTGTGGAAAAAGAAATCAAAACTACTAAATTTTTCTGAAAAAAAATCTTTTCTCTTCACTCCACTGGGAATCGATCCACAGAAATTTCGGTTGCCGGTCGAGTAAAGTTCGCAATATCAAAGTATCACACTCGAATACCTATATTGCCAACCTTACTTTTTCAGTTTACTGAATTTTCTTTTAACCTTGAAATTTTTTAAACCTAAGAACTTTTTTATGTTAAAATTATCAGTCTCAAACTTTGAGAAATGAAGAGCCGGCAGTAAATTACATTTATGAATGTTTTGATACTTCTCGCAGAAATATTAAATGCAAAAAAAGTTCTTAAGTTTAAAAAATCTCAAACTAAGAAAGAAAATATGTCAACAAATGGTCGCAGTTTTAATTTCTATGAAAATAATATTTAGAAAAAATCCTACCCAAATGACATACATAAACGTAGTTTAGGGTCTTTTGATAAATTTATCAAAATTTAAGTTCGACATTTGGTTTACAAACAGCGTTCTTAAGGGGTAACATCTATGTAGATCCCTGTTTTTGAAGGTCGTTTTTGGGATTTTTTTCGAAGAAGCTTTTTATTTGATGCAAAATCTAATTAGGTGACTTTATTATACATGTTTTGAAGTGCATAAATTAATTTTAAAAAAATATTTAAAAGCACAATGGCGCCTATGCAGAGCTATAAGCATCAGAGAAATTTTGAGAGAGGCCTCAACTACCACTAATCTGTCGTCATCGCTATTGATCTGAAGCACAAAAATCAAGTTTTTTCTTAATGTTTAAACTAAAAGCGAGGGAAGTACGTAGGGGTTTAAAAAAAATATCAAAAATTAAAACAATGGCGGAAGTTAAAAAAAAATTTTTGTGTACAAAAAAATCATGAAAATTCGGTCGTTAAACAAAAAGTTTTCAATTTTTCAACAAAATCCTACGTAGTTCCCTAGAAAATAATGTTATAAAGCTTGTGTCAAAATTTTCAATCGATCGGATCAAAATTGACTGAATAATTGTGGCGGTAGTTTAAAAAAAAGTGGTTTTGAGAAAAACGCGTTTAAAGTTCGGGCGTGAGCCCGACCGCTCACTGGGATACCTAGCGTCTGATGCTCACAACTCCGAGAACATTTTTTTTTCGTAAAATCACTTCAGGACGTTCTTTTTAACAAAATTCTCTGCCATTTCAACTAAAAAAAAACGATTTTTTGACATTTTTACATAGAAGTTACCCGTTAAGTTCAAAAAAAAATGCAGTGAAAAGAATATTAGTATAATGTGTACTTGATCTTCTAAAAATGTTATATGCAATAAACCTATTTTCGATCAAACTTTTGGTCATTTAAAAAATAGTAATTTCCAATCCAACAGTTTAATTTAAAAAATATTTATTTTCAAAACAAACAGTTACGTTTACAACAGAATATTACATTTTTTAACCAAATATTTGAATTGTTACCCTACAATGCTGAATTTAGAAACAAATGCTCGAACTTAAAAAAAAAACATTAAATTTCCACCCGAAACACTTGAAACTTTAACTAAATACTTTAATTTTAAACTAAAAGGACGTATTTTTTAAAAGACAGTTGAATTATTATCAACCTTAAAAGTAGAATTTTAAACAAAAGGATCCTTTAAAACCAAGAAAGATGAAATTCAATCAAATAATGGAATTTGAAACAATAAAAATTAATTATCGGCCAAACAGTTGCATTTATAACTAACCGGGCAAAATTTAAATTAAGAGATAAATTTTCAACATGGGAGTTAAATTTTCAAACTATAAAGACAAACTTTTGTAATCATAACTTTTCCACAATAAAACATGAATTTTAAATACAAAAGGATGAATGTTTAACAAAAAAGTCGCCTTTTTAAACAAAAAGATTACTTTTTAACAAAGTAGTTTTCGTTCTCATTAAAAGAATTAATTTTTTTTACTAAATATTACAGTTTTAGGATAGCTGCAAAACTAAATTTTCAAAATTTCCTGATTTTCCCCAAACAATTTTTTTTTAGTTTTCCTGACCATCACTATTATCTGAAGACGAGCATTCTAATCTTGTAGCATTTTAAACTTTCCCTAACTTCTCCCTGATTTCAAGTTTTTCTCTGACCTGCAGCTATCCTCGATTTTTAACTAAAAAGAATTAACTTTTTAAAAGAAAAAACAGATTTTCTTATTGGGTTTTTTGATTCAGTATGCATTTAAGCGAAAAAAACGATAAAAAGTTTAAGATTCTTTAAAACAAAAGAGAAAATATGATTTTTTTAGAAAGGCGAAAAGACGGGATACAGCTTTTCTAATTGAAATTATTCTCCCTAAGTATTTAATAAGAATTTTTAATAAACAATTCTATGTCTTCCTGATTGAATCAAAGGTCTGACACTCAATTCCGCGTTCCTCGCCTTTTCTCATGAACAGTTGCAGGCGTCAATGCCTGAAAAAGTGGCTCTGTGTGTATCCCGCAGCGCGCTTGGCAGCGAAAATGAAAAAATATTAATTAATACTAAGATCCGACATTGATTAAGCTCAACCGTGCGAATGAGGAGACGACTGACATCTGCAGAAAGTTCGATCCTCCCTGCGTGACCCCCCCCCCCCTCCCCCGCCCACAGTCCCTCATTCACCAATGAAAGATGGAGATGAAAGTTCGCATGACTGTTAACGTCGAAAGACGTGTTGCTGGTAATGCTGCAGCAATCAGCAAGTTGACCCTTTAAGTGCTTCCAGATGCAAGATTCAAGACAGGTTTTCCCTTAACCAAAATAATTTGAATACAAATTTTCATGCTTTTTATTTATATAAAAAATTAAGGGCCGAGAATATAAGCGACGCAGAATTAGTAGAGGAGTGAAAGTGAATTTGAAAAGTCGCACCAAAAAACCAACGCTTATGAACTGACTCAAAAGGAACTTCCTAAGACCTGCGACAGAATATTGCCTGTAATTTATGATATTTTGCGTATATGCACAAAATCAACAATATCATTCTCTCCTCAGCAAGCGATTTTTTTCAGATCAAACTCCATGAAATTTCTTAAATCGTAGTAATTCATCTAAATGAAAAAAAATTAAGATACATTAAAATGGTTTGCCACCATAAACGCGAATACGTTTAAAAATGGAATTAAATTTATTTCAATTGATCGATTTTTTGGGAGTTTAGATGCAATTGAATTTTTTGCCACATTATATATTATTTTTAATTATGTGTATATATTATGTATCATTATATACTGCTTGTAGTTTTTAGCAAAAATTATAAAAATTTCTCAAGGATTTGTGATTTGTAATTTTCAATTAGAATAAGTTACATTTGTAGTTAACAATATTACTTTCAAACAAATAATTAACTTTAACAAAATAGTTACATTTTCAAGTACAGTGATAAATTATTTAAATAAAATTGTAAATATTTAATTGGAATAGTTGAATTCTTAACCAGAAATATAAATTTTTCACTGAAATGATGAATATTTAACTAGAATAATTAATTTTTTGCCAAAAAGATAAATTTCTACCCAAAAAGACGATTTTTCATCTAAGAATGATAATTTTTTCAACAGAAATTAAATTAAAAATGTTTAGTCAAAAAATTAAAGTTTAATCAAATAGATCAATTTTTTAACTAAAATTAAGTTGTATGTAACTGTCACAACTTTCATCAACTTTCAACCAAATAATTTTATTTTCAACCTTAAAGATAAATTTTAAACAGAAAAGACAAATATCTAACTGGAATACTTGATTTTTTAACCAAAGAGAAGAATTTATATACAAGAATATTAGCTTTCAAAGAAAATAATAAATAACTAAAAAAAAATTAATTTTTTAACAGTATATGTGAATTTTCAACGAAATAGTCAAATTCTCAATTAAAAATGATCAGCGTGCATACAAATTGTATAATTTTGAGATATAAATTATCAATTTTCAACTGAAAATGAAACAAATAATTTTTCGGGTAAAGACATTAATTTTTAACCAAAATTATGAATTTTTAACTGAAATGAACAATTTTCAACTGTTATAGTTAAATTTTATGCCAAAAAGATAAATTTTCTACAAAAAAAGACAAATTTTCCAAAAAACGAAAATAAATTTTAAATTAAAGCGATCAATCTTCCACCAAAACAATTAATTTTTAACAAAAGAGTTTAACTTACAACTAGTTAGTTGATTTTGTAACTAAAAAAAGATGAATTCATAACGAACAATATAAAAATTTATATATTCAGAAATATTTCTTCTGTGAAATAATTTAAAAATCATTTTGTGTATTTACAAAGTCAAAAATAGTATTCTGTCCTCAACAAATGAATTTTTTTGCATCAATTTCAATGGAATTTCTGACATCGTAGTAATTCATTTAAATAAAAATTTCTATTCTTAAATTAATTTAAATGAAAACACTAGTTTCTTCATTATTTGAAAAATCACAAATGTGTCCTCTATGTGTAGGCAAATACATTGTGTAACGAGAAACAAAGTGCTTTATATTGCATTTATATATCATTAACTTAGTTTACGGATTTTGAAGAAAAAAAGTAAATATTGATCACACAAAAAGAGGCTTGTTTTGTGAATGGAAAAACTTATCTACTTCAATTTTCGATAAAATAAAAAATTTATATCATCGACTTGTGTTCACAAGATCGTTTTATTTTATTTTCAATAAATTACTTTATTTTTATTTAGAAAGTTAATTTACAAAATGCAAAATTAAAATAATGCCGCATTCAGAATATCACTAAATTCAAAAATAAAAAAGGTTATGCTTATAAAAATTAAACAGTTAAAAGATTTTTGGTCAAAATTATAAATTCATGCTATCATTTGCAATGCCCTAAATTAAAAGCACGCCTGTCTTTTAACTCACATTAGTAAAAATGTTTAAAATCAAAGATGACCCTCCCCTAATTTCAGAAAAAAATTAAAAATGAAAAGTTCCCTAGCTCTATAAAAATCTTAAAATTTTTCGTCTTCCAATTCAGAAAAAATAAAAGCCAAAATTTTCGACTTATGCAGACAATAAAAATATATTTTTTTTAATTTTAATCTTCAAGTTCTGAAAAATATTTCAAATGAAAAATTCTTTCCTTAAGCTCAATAAAAGTGTTTTTAGGAAATAGCTTCTTCCACATCAAAAAAATTTATCCTTTTTAATTTATTAAAAATAATAAAAACAAAGAAAAAAGCCTCTTACAATTCAGAAAAAATATAAAACTCAAATTTCCAACCTTTCAACTTACTAAAAATGTTAATAAAATTACAAATTATGCTTTTTCCAATTCATACAATATTAAACTCCTAAATTTCCTTCTTTCTAACACTATAGAAATCTTTAAAATTTCCCTCTTCTAATTCAGAAAAATTGACACCAAAAACTTCCTCACCATCTAATTAATAAAAAAACTAAAACAAAAATTTCCCTCTCCATATTCTTAAAAAAATTTTAAATAAAAATCTTTTTCCGTAAACTCGAAAAAGAAGGTTAAAAACAAAAAAGTGACCTCTTCCAATTCTAAAAAAAACAAACAACATTTTATCTCTTTTAACTCAATAAGAATGATAAAAACAAAAAAGGTTTGTTCCAATTCAGAAAAAAATAAAACGTGAAATTCCCTCCCTTTCAACTCAATCAAAATGTAATTAGAATAAAAATTATCCTTTTTCTAATACATGAAATGTCCCCCCATCCAGTCTATAAATATGTTAAAATAAAAATCTCCCCCCATATATTCATAATAAAATTAGAATAAAAAATTCTTCCCATTAACTCAAAAAAAAATTCAAAAGAAAAATATGGCCTTTTCTCAATAAAAAAAATTTCATTTTTCAACTTAATAAAAATGTTATAAACAAAAAAAAGGCTTCTTCTAATACAGAAAAAATTAAAACCCAGAAGTTCTGGTCTTCCTACTCAGTGAAAATGTAAAAAATAAAAAATCATCCTTTTGCCAATTCATAAAATATTAAATCGTAAATTTCCTCCTTTTCAACTGGATAACAACCTTAAAAATATAAAATTACCCTTTTTCAATTCAACAACAATTAAGTACTAAAACTTTTTGTTTCTAACTCAATAAGATTATTTTCAATGTGTTCGGCTTTATATAAATAAAAATGGAAAAAAGCTTCTATTTCAATTAGGAAAAAAAGTATTTGCCGAAATTTCTGATCTAGCTTTAAAATTAAACTTAGTGCAACATCTAAACTTTTTTTTAATAGTTCGATTTTTAATGACACAATAAAATTTAACACTTTCACTTACAAATAGAAAATTTTTCAAAGGGTTTAATTAAAACTGAAATCTTCAAACTTTAAATATGGTACTCTCCAAATTCTAACGATTGAGGTCCTTCTATTTCAAACAATTCATTTCAAAATTGTTTCGATTTGCATATTTCACTTGAAGTTGCTTATTTTCGATAAACAGTCAATATTTTTTAATTGTTCCTTTCTTTAAAAAAATTGCATAAATGGTCTAAAAATGTAATAAAAATTGAATGAGAGCATTTAATTATGAATCTATTATTTTTAAACTATTTTAAACTTGAAAATGTTCTATAAAGATTCTGGAAGACGTTTAAAGTTTAATAAAAGTGGAATAAAAGCGTTTAATACTGAATCTATTAATTTAAAACTATTTTAAACTTGAAAATATTCTATAAGGGTTCAAGAGGAAGTTTAAAGTTGCTTAAGTACTAAGGATTTCGGATTAAAAGAGTTCAATTTTCAACGTTAAAATCTGTACATTTTTTAATTTTTAACAAAGTGAGAATCGAACCACAGTTTAATTTTAAAAATCATTTGTGAATTTATATTTAGAATTGGTATGAAATTTGTGATATTTCTAGTGAATAGATCGATTTTTCTTCAAAAATTTTGTTTCCTGGTCTCCCGTATCATTTTTTGCAGATAAAATTTATACCGATATGTTTAATTTGATGTTTTACAATAGGAACTGGAAACCCAGAAAATCATAAATTAAAATAATAATTTGAATTTTATAATATTAGATAAAACGTTAAATGAGATGGACAAATGTGACTAAAGTGATCCTTTCCTTTGATATTAAAGTAACAAAAAATTTCGTAAAATTGACTTAAGTGAATGTATCAGCCCTGTGTATTCTCGTTGGCTAATGTTTATTATATAAAATGAGTCAATATCTATGCTAATAACCTATTTATCATCTGGATCATTAACTGAGAAACAAGAAGAATGTGTTATTGTTTACTGATGTAATAACAATATGGCTCATCAAAGATAAATTATTATTTCGTGTCTTGACGATTAAAGCTTGAACTACACGTTCTTAACGTACTCTTTAAATGTCACAGACCACGAGTTCAAGTCCAGGACAGAGTTTATAATAAATAGAGCCAACTAATTTTGGTAAAAAGAAATAGGTTGTTTCTTTATGTAAATGGGGAAATGTAGAAATATAAATTATAGTGAATGTAACCTTTATATTTACGGGTAAGGTACTAACAAACTCAGATAAATGTATGTACTTGAAGTTACGAACGTTCATATAAACGAAATTTAAATAAAAATTTGATTTTTTTTGCCTAAATCAATTAGAACGGAAAAAATAATATCCAGTCAGAATAAATTGTCGAAAATCTTCTTCTTTACCCCGCAAATTAGACAGTTTCAGCCAAACCTGAAAACCCTTTATTCTTATGTACTTTGAGTCCCTGAATCTGAATCCACAACTTAATTCTTCTAAAGATGCGTAGAACATTGTTTAAATTGCATGTGTTTAAACAAATTATGAATAAGTAGTTTTTTCTATCCGGACAATTTTTTATAAAATATAGCTTATTTTAAGAAGAAAAGGTCTCAAATAACTTTTTTGTAATATGCATATTTCAAAAGTTATCAATTTTTAAATGTCGAAAATTTTACATTTTTTAGTAAATTTCGCTGTTGATAATTTTTGATCAACCGAACATTTCTGAAAATTTCAAAAACGTATGTATTCTCTTAAACATACTCTACAAATTGACATAGTTTTCCACTATGGCAGGTCTTTGCAAGTTGTACTTTTTGCGATCAACAATAGGGCTTTTTTACTGCGAGCCTCGCTGCGCGCGCTTCGGTCAACCTTACTATATCGTAATTTTTTATGGTTAATTTTTCTATCTTATCTCAAGGTATTGTGAATCTTGCCGGAGATTATATAAATGATGTCAAATATTTATTTACATACATAAGTACATTTTACAGTAGACTATGTACATTTATTTCTACATTTTTTGTCTTTCTGGCATGCACAAAAAGAAATACATTTAGCTTTATATTTTACACAAGGACATGATTTCTCACTTATACAAGCTTTACAATTACAACACGTAACAAAATCTCCTGGAGGTGGTAGTAATATATTTTTTTTTTTTTGATATCAATGTCTCATCCTTCACTTCATAACCGAACATAAGAGGATTCAAAATATCTGCTTTCTCGTCTAAACAATTTACTTGCTGGTAATAATTTCATTTATTATTATAGTAATTATAATAATTACGATATTAACAGATGATTTAACTGTTGTGAATTACTTTACAGTCATCAAGACAACATTGCAATAAAAAAATGATCGATGTCTTTCGACAAGCATAATATGTCAATCATTAAAAAAGCCTTATTATTGATCGAAAAAAGTACAACTTGCCTAGACCTGCCATAGTGGAATACAATCTTAATTTGTAGAGTAATTTTTAGAGAATACATACGTTTTTGAAATTTTCAGAAATGTTCGGTAGATCAAAAATTATCAACAGTGAAAGTTAGTAAAAAACGTCAAATTTTCGACCTTTAAAAATTCATAACTTTTGAAATATGCATTTTAAAAAAAAGTTACTAGAAACCTTTTTTTCTTAAAATAAGCCATATTTACTAAAAAAAAATTGTTAGGATAGAAAAAGCCACTTTTTCATAATTTGTTTAAACAAATGGAATTTAAACAATGTTCTATGCATTTTTCGAAAAATTAAGTTGTGGATTCAGATTCAGGGGCTTAAAATACATAAGAATAATGGGTTTTTAGCTTTGGCGGTCAGTGCATACGGGAAAGTACCCAGCCCACGGACTAATATTATATTTAAATTTCAGATAATTTGACCGGGGCCGGATTTTAATGTAAATTGTGCGGGGCCCTTTAACTATTTCTTACAAAATTTACTTTTTCTCCTAAATTCGTGTTTTCGTAGTGCAAAATCAAGTCCGGAAAATCAAGAAAAATCAAGACTGGAGGAACCAGCTGTTTGGTTGAAATCTAATCTTGATCATTTTAGTTGAAAATTATTTACTATCCATTTATTTATAAATAATCAAATAAATAAATTCATCTGTTTATGTATTATTCTATTTATCTACTATTTTTTAGGTCTGAGATGTAACTATTTTGCTGCATATTAATTTTGCTGCTGAAAGTTCTTATTTTCTTTTTAAACATTTAATTTTTGAGCATAAAATTCGTCTTTTAGCATGAAGGTTCAACAATTTAGTTGAACTTTTTTTCTATGACTACAAAATCTTTATTTCTTGCAAATTTGTATTTTTTGTTTCAAAACAATTTTTTGACGATAAAATTTGATCCTTCTTGATTGAAATATCAACTATTACCTTTTGTTGAGAATTCACTTTTTTTGGTTGAAAAATTATTTTGTTAAAAAGTAATTTCTAATGATAGAAAAATCTTTAATTTTTTTAATTTAAAATAAAAATAAGTATAAAATTTTTGGATTTGTATCTGAATTATTATTGAAGTTATGGATTCAGATTCAGGGGCTTAAAATACATAAGAATAAAGGGTTTTCAGCTTTGGTGGACTTAAGTGCATACGGGAAGGTACGCACAACACCCGGACTATTAAGAGGTTAATTCAAGTCTAAAAAATCTGTTTGCAGCCAACGTTATTCTTTTGCAGCAAACTTGATATAATCTTCCCCAAATCACTCTGTTTGAATAAAAAAGATCTCCACGTGATCCGAAACAAAATAGATAGAATGAGGATGCCTTGTTTCAAGGCAACTGTCTCTGAGTGAATATATTGCTTTTATAATCATGTACTCTATATTATATATACTATGCTCTAAAAATGACATCAAGTGATAGTATGATTTTACAGTGTACTGATTTGAAACCCTTTAAGATTCAAATTTGAAAAATTGCGATTTGTTTCATTTATTCAATAATGGCGGCTTTTTTATACAAATTACTTGAAAATAAAGCAGTTTTTAGACACTTCAAATTTTAATTTGGTAAATATAGAATGTGTAGCTTTAAGAGATTATTTCGACAATCGTTAGCTTTTATGTGCTTTTTATAATCGTACAATTTGGAACGTCTAAATCTGAAAATTTTAATTAATTAATCTCTTAATATTGAATTTTTAAGTAAGATATTTTAAAATATAAAGGTTTGCATCTTTATTGGTAGTCTGGCGCGGAGCACTTTTTCTACTGTTGGTCGCGGTTTTTTAAGTATCTTTGGTCAATTTTTCAAAATTTGCTTATTTCATTTTCTACTATTTCATTTTTAAAACC